>JACJUM010002878.1:566224-599118 GCA_020976665.1 Heortia vitessoides
AAAATAATAATAATAACTTTATTCAACAAAAAAGGAAACTTAAACTACAATACATTTTGATAATTAGGATTTTATAATCACAATATACTTTTTTCACGACTAAAAGGGCACAAAACGTGAAACGAAAAATGTAAAAAGTTAAATAAAAGCGCGTTTTAAAGCCGTTACAATGAGAAGTGGACATGAAAATAAGAAGAAATATTATGTAAAAATTATTTCTACTTTAATAATATAAATCGGTAAAATAACTTGGCATATAATAACTTATCAGACTATGAAGTTAAAAGTGGGTAATAACAAACACTTAAATATCTCTCTCTTTTTTATATTAAATTGCGATTTTAAGCGATAGTATAATATTTTTTCCTGTTCTGTGCATGCTGTGTTCATTATAAATTATAATACATTTAGAAACAATTATGTTGTGATATATGTATCTATTAATCGTAAGTGAACCATTAAAATAAAATAACTAAAATATAAATACAAAATCTCCCTGCAATCTGTATATCAGACACCTAGAACCTTAGAAAAAGCAAGTGCTTTACCTCTTAGACATCTAAAAGTAGCTAATGAGATTTTGATGATGAGCTAATTAATACATATACTATATTGCGAAAAGCAATTCCTCTAAAAATGTATAAAGCAACAATCCAACAGAAATGAAGAGCCAATGAGGTTTATCAAATACCTCGGCCAGTCGACGGAGCTTTCAAGAAAAAACATAGTCGGGATATTTTAAAAGAAAACCTCACAGTGGGCAGGTCAATAATCTGCATGATCCGAGCGGCATTCCTGTCCAACTATGCTAAATATTTTTAATCAATACAAATTAGGTTGAAGAACGGCTGCCCGGGGCGCCGGCCGGCTGTACGGGCGCACCGTGCTCCCGCGGGTTATCTCTGGCCAAAATAAGTATTATTTTTGATAATGCGTTGTTAAAAATTATTACATTGATATGATTCTTGTGTTTAGTGAATAAAATCATAAGATCTCGCATTAATCATGGAATAAATTATTTTCTTATATTCAAAATACTATAAAATGCGGTTTATTTAAAAAATATAAAAACTAAATAAACAAAAGAAATGGTTTATCAATAGTTGGGTATGGCAGAAAAAACATGCGAGTAGAATAAATGGTGTTGAAATGAGAACACTTCGATGTATATATGTGTGAGTATGAAAGATAGATTAAAGAATTGTGTGTTGTGACAGTAATAGAGAAAAAAATGTTGAGATGGTTTATAGATGTAGAAAAAATGGATGACATTAGAAGAATTGTTATAAGACGACCGAGGCAAACATATCTTAACCAGGTAGAAGAGGTATTAAAAAAAGCCACGTCAGAAGAACCGAGAATAAACGAGCTTATATGAAAGTGCTAATGCAAGGGAAACGAGAAAGGTATGCCAATATCGTAGCAAATGCCGATCCATAATCTCTGTCTGCCCCGATGAGATACGGGCGTGACGTATGTATGCATATACGAGTAGTTTATCAAATAACTCAGTCTATAAAAATTACAAACAAAGCAATACGGAGTTTAGTTTATGGTAGACATTTGGAGCTTTTTCTTTAAATTTTAAATTTGTTGGCATAGTTTACTTGGAATTATAACGACATATTTATGTTTGAAGGCGCTTGATTTTATATATATAAATATTTGTGGTAGCTGGTACTAATTTTAAAATTATCCCTCATAAATTAAGTCAACAAAGCCGTATGATGCCGGCCCACTGTGCGCTCGTCGTGCATACGCCATCGAAGCATCTCGGGATAAACTTACTTAACAAGCTCAAGATATTGATTTATCGGGCTCTCATCGGCAGGTACGCTCTGGAAATGTTTGCTGAGCTATTTGCAGAATAGATCGTTGGCTTGCAGTGCTCGTGGCTTTGACTCTTGGGCCGAGATTCCGGTACACTATAATTAACTTTAGAACTTCTATTTGCGGTATAGTTAGCTTATGTTTTGTTAAACTTGGCCATTAAATGTGGTAATTAAATATTAACTAAAAATATTGAGCGGAGTGGAATATTGTCTGACTGTACCAGTTGTAGTGACTGTATTGTGTGGAATCGTGTGGTGGTGATCCGATTGCTTGATGGTCAGAAATCACCCAAAATATTTAAATATTTGGGAGATCATTTGTAAACATACGAGTACTCAGGCTATCTATCAGTGGATGTTCCACAGCTGAAATGAAGCCGATTAAATTAAACTCGATGTATACTTTTTTCAAAAAGGTTTATTACAAACTAATCGACTATTTGTCGATATAATAATAAGGTATAAAGACTTAACTTAAACCGCGGTTGTAAAGGTCATTAAATAAATGTCGGAAGTTAGATTTTTTTATCGATATATTTTAATACTTTTATAAATTTCTCTCTCGTATCTTTTAGTTGGTTCTTAATAGCATAATGCAGGTTTTAATTGCAATCCACCAGGAACTACCAGTAAGAACAACTGGTGGTGACAAAGATCCCTTACCACCTAATGAAATATTTTTATTAGACGGCGTTAATAAATAATAATCGCATTTTTCTTACGTAGGCTGAATAAATACATTCTACAATTTTTAAAAATAAAACGTTTGGTATGTATGTCGAAAATTTTTATATTATTGTTATATTTATGAGAATTTACTTTATAAAAGTATTATTTCTACTATTATATTCAACTTGGTTATATAATTTTTAAATTACATTTCTTGTGTTTCTTGTAATCAAGTACCGTTAAACTTGTTACTCTATCTATGTTCTCCATACCGTAGTCTTAATGGAATTAGAAGAAACGATTGCCTCGTAGGTCTGACAGCTTACAGGAACTTGTCAAGGCGGCAGTAATGCGCTACACAAATGCGACGTTCCCATCCCCAAAACGCTCTCTAAAATAAAAACCATGTACCCACTAAACCCCGAAATCTATCGCTCTATAAGTTCGGGGAAGAGCCGCGGGCGAGTCCGCACCGAACTTTGCTTTAGATCGCTCTCGAGAACTCAGAGTAAAGACGTCTCTAATAAACTTCGCCTAACAAGCGGCTAAGTGCGTTATTTAAGAGACCATCGTGTGTGTACATACTGTGTTGGAGCTGACACAGACTATTTAAATATTAGCCTGAATAGACCACCCCTACTTTCCACCATCCTAAATATTCATTAAAAACTTTTAAATTAATCTTATAATTATAATCATTCATACTACATCTCATATATTGACCTGACTCCAAAATACGTCGCTTAAAGATATCAGATAACTGCGGAATCACAAATATAACACATTAATACACATATATTGAACACCCAGACACAAGACAAATACGGCCACGGCCTTTGGCGTACAAAATAGAATCACTATCATCGGGTGTCAATAAATTACTTATTGGTTAAACATATTGCAAAGTTACTACTTCGAATTTAGACAAAACTCAAAAGTAGCTTGGACCTTGTAGTGCATTTACGCATGTGAACAAGACGTCCTCTAACAGACAATTGATGCGTGATATGACTTTGGTTAGAACTTGTTTCTAGCGAAGGTTCCAAGAATAGCAATATATTATATATTTCCAAGGTTCACAACCGCTTGCTGTTAAATACTTTTTTGAGTAATACCTTAATTAGAAAATAAAGCATTGCATCAATTGTCAATGTTCTTGTTACATTCTATTGAACTTCACCACGCTTTTCAAAAATATAGGATAATAACTTCCCAAAAATACCGCTAGGTACGGTAATGGAAGATACTCTGCTGGTACCCCACGGTGTTAATCATATTTTTTAGACCAGAACGACAAACAAGCATGATAGTAAGCGTTACTGCAGCCTATAGACGCTCGTAATACGACATGGATATCATTTCCATTGCCAACACATTACCCAGTAAATTCACTACCTCTCTCACCCCTCAGACCGAAACACAGCAATGTAAACACTGCTATTTGGAGGTACCAATGCAGACGACCTTTTGTACGAGGTCTACCTCATGTTGTCTACCAATATTTACTGTGGACGAATTCAGGCGTTTCACTTATGAATAAAGCAGTCTAAATTTCTCCGAGATGTGTCATGGATGTGCCAGTTAGTCGTGTATACTGCGGCGCCAGATATGTAAGTGTGTACAAGGAGCAAGCGACAGCCGTGTCCGAGTGCCATACAACGTGGGCACTGCCCCAGCCTGCGGCGTGGTGGCGAGTTCCACGGATAAGATTCTGAGACAAGTGAATAAATTAGGGAACTGTGCAGTTTGTGCTCTTAACACAACTTCGCAAATGTTCAACCTTAAACAAACCTTTGTCAATTTTGCAGTCACGATTAACTTGTGTATCGCAGTTCAATCATGTATCAAAAAGTTATTCTTGATGAAATGTAATATTTTTGGAAGGGTTTGACTACTCTTTGTCGTGCAAATGATATGACTTTAATATTACAAGGGTTATAAAGGGTTGTTGTACAGTACTGTAAATTATATGTACTTCAAATCTTAATATATATAAATCTCCTGTCAGGATGTTTGTCCTCGATGGACTCCTAAACTACTAAACCGATTAGGATAAAATTTTCACACCATATGTAGTTTGCTCCAACTTGAGAGATAGGATATTTTATATCTCATTACATAGTCATAATTTTGTTGAATTGCAAATTATTTGTCTATAATTAATTGACAGTTACAATAATCTGTTAACTCCAAAAGATTCTAACAGATGTCGACACTTTTCGACTGGATTGAGTTTGTACTAGAATTAGCCAGTAGATGGCACTGCTATGGTAAATGGAAAAACGTGTCATATATGAGCTACAAAAAGATTTTAACAGATATCGACACTTGTCGACTGGATTGAGTTAGTACTAGAATTAGTCACCATATTTTTTTACAAATACCTTACTTTTTTTACAAATAATCTATGTAAAAAGCATGGTGGTCCCCTGTATATTGGGTGTTTTTGAGTTGGTGGTCTTGATCTTGCCATGCGGACTGTTGTTATAACTAAATTACTTTTTGTAATCGTTTTGAAGGTCACTGTGTTGGCCGCGACTGTTGTGAGGTACTGGGAGAAAAGAATAATAGTACTCCCCCTACACGCATATACGCAACCAAAATTCATCAAATAAATATTTGTCCTCAGTGGAGATCGAGTCCACGATCCTTGGCACACAAGATAGGATTACTAACATCTGCGCCATCGGGCCCGTCAATACACAGACATAGGCCTCTTCAACTGATTTCCAATTAGACTGTGTACGAATTTAATATTTCTATTGTAAATGAAATTATCAATACCTCTGGCGAGCGCGTGACCCTAATTAGCAGATAAACGGACACAATAGTTGATGTATCTATAAGGACGGGTGATACAACAAAAAGTGAGCCGACCTGTGCGCTATCGCGCGGATGTCCGTTGATATCGCATGAATGCACTACGCACTCGCCGCTATCAAATAATAATAATCCTCGCACATTTCATACTGAAACTGGCTATTAAGTATTGTTGCATGGAGAGTGTTATGAAAAAAAATAAAGGTTACAGGTAGATCCCATACAAAAGGTCGTCTGCATTGGTACCTCACCTATTTCCACCGATAAATAGCTGTGATCGTATTGCTGTATTTTGGTCTAAGGGATGAGAGAGACAGTGAATTTACTGGCTAATGTAGCATCATGTAGCAACATCCTCAAGTTGGAAACGCGTTAATGAATAAAAAACTCTAAAGAACAGGTCTAATAGGACCACTTATTTTATTAGATCAGGTTGACTATATAGCATACAGTCCGCGTGATAGTAAGCGTCACTGTAGCCTATAGACGCTTGTAATATCACAGGGATATCACTAACGCGTTGCCAAACTTTTGATTCCAGGATATTGTGCCACATTACCCAGTAAATTTACTGCCTCTACTCCTTTGTCAGATCGTTTTACTATCAATACGTTTTTTATGACGTCACGCCTTTTCTACGTCGAATGAAAATACTCAATCTTGTTTACGTGCACCAAAAGTGATGTTTTCTTTTAATCTTTTTCGTCCATATGTACGTCTTTCAAGACGTTTTTTATTTTGACAGCGTGGTCCGAATTCCGGAAAAAATGGTAAGCTGTTAGATTAGCGAAAGGTCTGGAGAGTACGGTGGATATCGCAGACATTACAGTTGTAGCTCATGTAGTCTTGCGTTGTTGTGAAGCAGCAGTGGCCTATAGCGGATTGACTGGTCTCCAGGCGTCTACGGGTTTGGTTCTAGATTTCGAAATTTTTAGAACAAAAACATTGAAACCGAAGACGTATTATGTTTTTTTTGTGACACCAGCGCCACACATTTCATTAATCTTTCGAGGTGTTTCTGCAGCGCTGGTGGCAGTCGTACTCGAAAATATACCAATATTATATATTTCTATTGTGCGGTAACAAGCGACGCCAAAGAAAAAAAAGAATAAAATAATAAATAAATTACTCATATCAACATTTAAATGTACTACTCTACTCTAGCTAAATGAATTAATAATTTTGAAATTGTAATTCTGAACTAAATATGAGATATTTCAAATCAAAGTGGTCAGTATGACAAAACGTTAATTTTATATGTAGGGACCTCATGTTATCAGAATTGCGATTTGAGCTATGAAAAATCAAATTTTTAGGCAAATATAATCAATAAATCTAGCTGTACATCTCGCATATTTTAAAACTTGCCATGGAAACATAATTTTTAAGGCCCACCTGTATATATTTATTGTAAATAATACTTACAATTATGACATTTTGCTCGAAGCAATATTTTTAAACACAAGAAAGGAAAAATGCCCTAATACGATGATTCTGAACTCTGGTAATCCAACACACAGGTGTAAGTAATATCTCGTGGATGTGTAGAGGTAAAAAAATTTTGAGCAAGTAATATATAAATGCGGTTAACAATAATCATAGGTTTATTAAATGTGAAGATAAGGAAGTAGTAAATGAAAGAATCTTGCCTATATTGCTGCATTGGGCAGGAGTGGCCTCACTCTGCACTCGTGCAGAAAATATCAAATATAAATCAGTTTTTCAATGGTTTTATATTGTGTAAATCTTTTTCTGAAACTTTTATTTATCTTAGTTTTTCTGAAAAACGTTTAACGTTTAATCCATAAGAGCTTATTTTGCAATATTAATATTTGCGTCGGGGATGCTGCTACCCATCCCCGCCCAGAACAATTGGAACACGAATGGATATATGGGCCATCTGTCGGTTTCGGTATTATAGTCGCCTTTTAAAACACCTCTACGGTGGGAGGTAATCTACTCTACCCATATTTATAATACTAAGGGTTTTAGTATACTTAATGTTTATTATTTGCATAGTAGTTGAGCAAGATAGATAGTTATAAAACTCCTAACATCGCTAAAACCGATGCGGCTTACAACAGTTGCATTTCCTCAAGTAGGTGGTGATTCGGTATAAAGAATGAGGTATCGGACAAAAGTCTTGCACTTAACGTGACTAACTTGGACGTGCGGCCAGCTCTTAAATGGCGATCCTGTGTTAAGGGGGCCGAGGGGCCGAGGGGGGAGGAAGATAAAAAAGAAATAACTCACGTAGCCGCGGAGGCTTTTTAAACCGTTCGAAGAGTTGTGGTGTGGCTTCTCCTTGTTGGCAATTTGGGGATACTAACGATTGTGCCGTGGTATTTGTCTATATATTTTATTTTTAATGGGATTGGGCTGTTACTTATTTCGAAGATTCATTCGTTGGAATACGTATTACTGCGGGTCGTTTTTAGCTTACATTATATCTTCTATCTTTATACTTTAATGTAACATAATATCTTCAAGTCACATGCTTGGTGATATCTTTGTGACATTCGGGGCGTCTACAGGTTGTATTGATGCTTACTATCACGTGGACTGTATATATTTATTCTTTTATTTCGCATAGGTTATAATTATAATATTAACTAGATGGAATTTATCTAATTTGTTTTTTAATTAAACAAGAGGTAAATGATGATAAATAATAAAAGCAAATTTTGCAGTATTCAAGCAAGTTTGTCGACCTGGTCAAATAAAGGGAAACAATGAGATATGTATTATTTTACTTAGCTTAAGGCTTTACGGTGCAAAGGATTAAAAAAAAAGATATTTGCATAACCCAAATCCTTAAATAGGGAAAATGTTGAAGTACAATGAAAACATCTCGGCAAGCCATAAAGCGCGGTAGGCGGGGCGTGCATCATAATGACTTGTAGTTTTGCCCCTCAGCATCGCCAACAATGGGCCCTACCATTGAGATACACCGCTGGCTGCACGAGAGATATTATTATTGTTTAATCAATATCAACGTGAACGCGTAAAATAAATGTTATTATATCCAAAGTTGAAGTTAAAGTAAAAAAATTGTTTATTCAAGAAGGCCTATTACAAGTGCTTTCGTAACGTCAATAGCATTTCTAAAATAGGAAGTACTAGATTTAATATTAATAATATTCTGCCCGATGGCGCAGATAGTAGTGATCCAATCTTGTAATCCAGGGGTCATGGGTTCGATTCTCACACAGGGAAAATATTTATATGGTGATATTTGTGTTTTTCCTGTGTCTGGGTGTTAAATATATGTATTTAAGTATATTTATGATTCATATATTATCTGATACTTTAAGCCACTTACCACGGAGTCAGGTCAATGTATAAGATGATATGGGGAAAAAAATACTGGTAACCTTGTTGACCCCGCGAGATCATAAGTCATCACGCATGGAATTAGTAATCACGTACATAAAACTATCCTATTGGCACTAGATATATCTTAATACTAAGTTTACTACAAGTTCACTACATTAATCACCAGAAAGGAATGAACCTGCTATAAACTTAATTATAAGACCCGTCTGGTGCCGGCAGAATAGAATTAAAGTAGAACACTCAATGACCTATGTATTTGTTTAAATAGAGATTATTATATAACTGGCTGTAACCAACGGCCATTTGTGTAAAATTATAATTAGCAAATTTATATTCATAGATTGTTTTGTTATTTTTATGACGAAATAAAAGTGCCTATGGTAGGCACTTTCAAATAAATATATATATGAATTTGACTTTGAAAAGAATCTACAAGTAAACTGGTGGTGGTATAGATTCCATTAACACAAGTGATTAGTGTTAATGGAACCTCTACCGGCGTCAGCGCTAACCAACCTTGGAGATAAATGCTACCTAATATATGGGATCTTATAGAATATACGCGATCACAACTCATAAGAGACGTGCTTATTAACGGCTTTTGGCTATTAAACGATCTACCACGTTTTGGTTTCGGATCTCGCGGCAACTGTTTTTCAGAGTAATAATAATAATAATAAATTCAGGACACCTTTTACGTAGATCTGACCCTGAGATAAGTAGAATAAAACACGTGTGATATCAAGTAACAGAGGAATTACAAATATAATACTTAGATACATATAAAAACATCCAGACACAGAAAAAATACAAACATTCATCATATACATTTCCCTGTGTGGAAACGAACGTACGATCTTTGACAAATAAAATAGGAGCACATGCAAAAGAAACCTTTAGAAGAGTAACAACCATTTATTTGCCACGGCCCTGTCTTGATTTTATTTCTTGTATATACGCAATCTCTATTCATAAGTGTTGAAAATATAAAACAATTGTTTAAATAAGGATAAAATAAGACATTTCCTTTTTATATAATATAAATATTAAAAAGTATAAATATAACACAGCCAAATATAAACTATATTTGTAAATGTCATATGTGTCACAATTTGCTAATATTATGGTCATATAAATTTGTACTATTAATACGTGTGATTTAAATGAAACAATAAATAATAATTTCACGAAAGGGACGCTGCTGCTCATCCACGCCCTGTGCATTTGAGCTACAATATTCCGAATGGTATACTGCCATCTGTCGGTTCTGGTACCTTAGTCGCCTCTTACGACACCTGACCTGGTGCAGTAGGAGGTATTATTCTATTCTCACGGCGAAAAAACTACATACTACTATTTATTTATTTTGTTCACCAAAAATTGAATACTAGGTGTTCAATAGATCTTAGAAATATTTTTTTATTAACACGTATCAACCCTTTCGCTAAATGCCGCATAAATTTTATTAATAGATAGAAGTAAGTATGTTATAACTTAACACTAATTATCTATATTCAAACAACTATATAGTTTCCAAGATTAGCACTAGCAAGGGTCTGCTGTTAACCGAGTCGTTACACATAACAGTTCACCTCATCCAAATCACCTACAAACAAACCGACATTCAATTATTTCGGGACATGATATCAGCTTCATTGTCGAGACAGTTAACACCCCGGCGAGGTCTTTAGCCGGCGGCAACGACCGAACTTGGACCATAATGGGGCGCGTGGGCCCATATCGCCCGCTGCCCCGTTCCCACCTTGCCACAACTTGCCCCACACCTAGCCCCACCTAGCTCCACTGAGCTCCACCTGGGGCGAAGTTACGGCTCAAGTTTGCTAATAAGATAGTTGATTATGAAATGTGGATTTCCACTCGAGATTACGAACTTGGGGTATCTAGCAGGTGATTACTTAAACTTAGGAACGGTTTACTGCATTAACGTAGGTATTATTGAGTAGTCAAATAAAACCTAAACAATTCATAATTCATTTTGGTACTGAATTAATGATATTATTAACAATACAAATACAACCTGACCCAGTTCTCTGTTTGTCTCTTGTTATTCCGGGAAGAAGATTTACGGGCCCGATGGCGCAGATGGTACGTGATCTTATCTTGTGCGCCAAAGGTCGTGGGTTCGATTTCCACCCAGAGCAAATATATGATATCTGTGTTTGTTCTGTATGTGGGTATTAAATATATTGGGTGTTATATATATATGTATTTAAGTAGTGTCATTGTGATTCTTCTGTTGTCTGTCGTCCGTAACACAAGTGCTTGAAGAGACTTACCACAGAGTCAGGTCAATGTATGAGATGTTGTGGGAATTTATGAGTTTATATCGTTCCCTGTCAGCTAAACTATGTTAAAAGTCGTGCCGAAGACAAAATACGAAGCCTTAATTTAATATTAGTAAAGATTGTGTTGGTACTAAATTGTTTAAGGTACTTGAAAACTTATTAAAAATTTTATACGAACAAAACTGATGACTCAACGGGAATATAATATTCACTTAACTTTAATTGTGACATATCATCATTAGCATCATTACGGCCATTGGAAGTCTAATGAGAGACCCCTGTGAAATGGGCCCCCGAAGAAAAAAATTTGCACATAATTGCCGCGTTGGGCAAACATGTTAAAAATCCAATATTTTTTCCCATAAGATCACAAAGCTGGTATGCTACTTATATTTGAAGTGTTATGCATTTAAATGCTTAATTATATTAAAGGTACTTCAAGTGGGATTTGAACCTGTATATTTCCATGATGATATGTTTCTGTAGCTAACTGCTCTATGTGTATACTTGAGGCTACAAGGTTCATTCTTAAAAAAATTGTTAATGTCTCTACATTTTGGCGGGCCATGCACCAACGATATAATTAAAATAATTTAATTCTGGTGTTATATGGTGGGTGTGAAATATATGTATATATGTAGTATATTACTTCCCCTTTTATATAGTATGTGTAGTATGCCCATATCACAAGTTAAGTGACTTATCACAGAAAAAAGTATGAGATGTTGTGGGATTTTTTTTTATTTAATTACCCCAAAACATTTCACAATTGTTGATAGCTAATGACTTGCCAACTCTATTCAATTACGCGAACTTTTTGTTTGTTCAAAAGCCTCCTCAAATAAAAAGACAATGTACCGAATTAACGCTGACTAGAAACAAAAACAAGGCCCATTCAGCTCCCGCCATCCGCGACGGGACCAATGACGATCGGCGCTAAGAAAAGTTGCCTTCAATTAGCGGAACGGAGATTAACAATGAAAAATGACAGCGACGACGCGCGACGCCGCGCGACAAACAAAACAAAACATTCCTAATTGCTTCTTCTTTTATTGCTCCTGAAATATAACCGCTATTGTCTCGATATCGCTTCTTGAAAAATGTCTTCAACACCTCCCTTGTTTAATCTGGGGGCGCAAGGATTAAATACCGCAAATAAGAAACAAACAAATAAAAGGGCCCTTTTTTTAGAGACCAAGCAAGTATTGGGTAATCGCTGTTATTAAATTTATCTGAGATGACATTTTCTTTTAGCTTTTGTTTGTGTTTTCGCTTTCTGTGGCGATTACAAGACGCGTCATCATTTACATCGCCGTACGTTAAGTTTTTCAATCTATCTATCTGATAAAATCTATTTATAATTAAAAAGTAAAAGATTTTTATACTTTAACTAGACTTCTACTAGCAGTTAGCTGACTTATCACAAACGAGAGTTTGCAACTCTTACTTAAAAAATATATAACATTATGTTTCAGTAGTATCTTAGTAATAATAAAATATAGTTGTACTTATTTAACTTAATTAGTTTCGTGTCACATTGTTTGTCAAGGATGAAATTTTAAGTTTTTGAACCAATTTTAATCAATTTTAAAGTGTGCGTTCTGTTTGATTAAACTGAGATATTGTTTAAATTTTAATATATAGTTATAATTTTTATTTCATTAAGATATATAAAAAGAGAAGCTGATAGCGCTGCGCTGATATATCAACGCAGGACCTAAACTATAAGAATTAGAAATTTAAAATTTTGCTCAGGGGTTTTTGTACCGTAGGGGAGCACAAATACGATAAGTTTTTTTCCAAATTAACCCCTAAAGAGATAAAACAGAGTTCAAAGTAGCCTAAAAGTTTTATGTTTTTACAGTTTTATGTTTATTTCAATGAAATTCAGTATAAAGGTTCTTCATTAAAATGTATGAAATATGTGTCAAATATTTTTGCGAAATTCATTCCTTGAAGTATTAAAAGGGGGATGCGAAGTTAATATGAAAGTTCTACAATACGTCTTGGTTTAAACCATGGGGCACTGGGATCGTGGGACACACACACACATACGTATATATGTATATATTTATATCGTTTATCCTTTTATCTTAAGTTAAAATAAACTTATGCGTTGCTTCTGAAAACGAAGATTTATTTCTTAATTTCTTACAAATATTATTATATAATTTTACAAATAACTTATTAAACTACCCTATTATTATAACTTTACCTGAAAATGAAGAAACGACAATTAAAGTCTATTCTTCCACCAATTATTCTTATTTATCTATCTTAAATCAAATCACAATAATTTAATATGTACAATGCTATTTTTTTCATAACCTCTCAACTGACCATTAACCTCAGACTCTAGCGCTTGTCAGTTGTCAATGTCATTCAATGTCGTTCAAAAATTAAAGAAATATTATTTCTTTACATATTTATGTTAAAACAGCACAGCACGTGTCAGGTGCGCAAGCGCTGTATATAATTGCAATTTTCGATTTGAGGATTGAATGCAAAAACAAAATGCACTTTGAAAACCTTTTTCTCCGTAAATACTTTTTTGATTTACAGCACAGTAATCTTAACTCTAGTGGAGTTGTGTTTTATTACATCGCACTTCTAGATAAAGACTGTAACAGCATAAAATAAAAGGCAAAAATAAATAACAAGTCATACGGTAGATTTATATGGAAAATCTTTTGTTAGTGTTCCGTACCTCAAAAGGACAAAACGAAACCCTAATATGATCACTTCGTAGTCCGTCTATCTGTCTAGACCCTTTATCTCGAAAATTGTCGTGGTAATAGAAATTCATAGGGTACATTCCGTGGACCTACATAATAAAACTTGAGAAGGTACCTATATTGTCTTATCAATACTCCCCCTTCAATTTTGTAGGTACAGTCGGCTTTCAGTATAAAAAGGATTGGAAAAAAATTGGAAAAAATCAGCATGTGTTCTAAGATCTCGGTAGCTTAATTGGTGGTGCATTTCCCGGGAAAGGAACTTTAACAAAGGTCGTCCGCATTGTTACCTCACTCCCACCTACTTCTACCGCCAAATAGCAAAAGCAGTAAAATTACCGGGTAAATATGTGTACAGACTATCTTCAGTACACAAGGTTGACGACAAGCTAGTGATATCCTTGTGATGACACGAGCGTATAAAGGCTGCGGTCACGTTTACGATTAAGCAGACCGTATGCTAGTTGTACCCAGGTGAACTCGATGATACTTATCTAAACTTATATTATACAGCAGAAGAGTTTGTTTGTTTGAACGCGCTTGTCTCGGAAACCGCTTATTCGATTATAAAATTCCTTCAGTTCTGAATAGTCCATCTTTGAACAAACAAGGCTACGAGCTACATTTTATTTAAAAATAAGAAAAGGTGCAATATGATATCAATAAATAAATCCTTAAGTCACTATACCAGAGAAAATAAATAAAAATAATAAATATTGGCGTCGAAGTATCGCAGGGATCATATCGAGTTATAATTGCGTTCATAAACAAACAACACATGTATTTTTCGAGAAAATAAAACAAAAAAATACTTTCCACCATAGTTGCCCTCGTAAAAATATCTGTTCTTATGACTTTAAAAGTCAACAAGGAAAATAAACGCTTATAATTTATACCCCGATGAATGGCGACTAACGCGGTGATAATAAAGCATTTAAATGTCTGGCTGCATACAAATCGGCTCATTTGTTGTGTCGCTAAACTTTAAGAAAACAGTGTCCATTCGACGGTAAGTCAATTTAGTTGGCACCAACATTTTTTTGTATATTTTTAGAGAACTATTTAAAGATAACTACATATTGCAAATGTTTACGTTGATATGAATACAACGATTTAATATTCTCTATATACTCATTTTGTATAGAAAAACATTTTTTTTTCAAAACAAACTTCATTACTATTTACATATGAAGCATCATGTCTTTACCATTAGAAGTCCACTGCTGAACATAGGCCTCCCCAAAAGTGGGAATTTCGCTCATAATTGCCGCGATGGGCAAATGTATTGGCAATCGCAGTGCGCAACTTTCGCGACGCGGACGCTGCTGTCCATTGCCACCCGGTGCATTTGAGTTACACTGTCTCGACTGATTATATACTGCCATCTGTCGGTGCTGGTCCTCAGTTGCCTCTTACGACACCTGGTACAGGTGGAGGTAATATTTTATTCTGCCGGTAGTTCACAGTTTCAGGTTGTCTTCAAAACATTCGAACCGTTTTTATTTAAGATAGTTGAAGCAATTTATTGGATATGAAAATTAAATAAAAGCAACAAATAATATGTAATGGCATTTCTTTTATGATTATTTTTGACCGGCCATCTTGTGTGCCAAAAATCGAGGGTTCGATCACCACCAAACCTCCAAAACTCATAAATATTTATTTGATCTTATTTTTGTTTGTCCTGTGTCTGGGCACTGAATATATGTGTGTAAGTATTGTATTTGTGATTCCTCTTATGTTCTTAACACAAGTGCTTTAAGCGACATATCTCGGAGTCAATATATAAGATGTCTTGTGAATGTATATTATTTTTATTTATTTATTACATTGTTAATGTAGTGCTATTCTAATAAGGCAGTTGAAAAATAAAATCAACCTTACGCGAGCCTTAATATACGTGTACATATACTTTTGAATCGACAAAAATATTATGGTATCAAAACTGTTGCTGACATCAAAAGGATTTAACGTCAGACGTTCTGAGTTTCAAACTTTGATACATAAAATAAAATGTGGCATTTTGAAAGATGATAAAAAAAGCTTAACCAACTCTGGTGGAGCTTTATATAGAAACGTGAATTAATAAAACAATTTACAAGATCATGTATAAAAATAGCAAAAAAATATCAAATCAAAAAGATCTAAGAACAAAACATGTTCGCATCAGTCAATAAAGTTGAGGCGAAGAATAAAGAATTCGCCAGTAAAATATTGTTGTAACCTCTACGACTTAATAAAACTGAGTTCGTAGCAAACGCGCGCCATTCCCCAACACATTGCAATTCTAGAATGCATATTTCCACGCGCTCGAAGCTCCAAGACACTGACGTATGCACGCGGCGGTAAATCTTCCCCGCGACACTCTCCCGTCTCCCGTCTCCCGGCTTCCCCGGGATCCGCCGGGATCGCACCGGGCCCGGCAGGTGGCAATTGAATCGTCTCCCGGGCTGTTTACACGTTTTATACTCGCGTCGTGAATAATTTGACAGTTTCATTCTGAATAAATGGAGGTTCCAATTTGTTCGCCCCGGATCAACGTGTTCATGAAATTGTTGCGGGGAATTGAGAGATTTTATACTCGTGTTTGCTGAAATATTTTACTTTGATGAGATTTAAATGAATCTCCGGTTTATTGTGCAATCTTTTCTGCTTCACTTTTATTTGGAATTAAGGAACGTTTCTTGTTTAAGTTTGGGTCTTTTCGATTTAATTGTTAATTAAAATTGTAGCAGTTCTTTTGTGGTGAACAAAAAGAGTTTAATCTAAATATTCTAAATTAATTTGAGAAAATCTGATTTACACAAATAAACGTCTTTACATTTTTAAACCTATTAGTTTTCTGCCTTCGTCTGCTCTACGTTCACATAAACAAACATAAACTCGATGTTCAATATGCTGTATTTTATATATATACTCTATATTCTAATATGCTGAATTTCGTCGTGCCCAATTTCCGCATCAAAACAGAAATAATTGGAGCTGGATTTGCTTGTCAGTCCTTGATTTTGTTTCGGTACTACAATTCCATTTCTAAGTTTGCCACTTAAGCAATGCGTGTCCTATTATTTATACTTATATATTGATTACAAACTATTTCTGAAGTCAATGTTGACTTGTTTTAACCAAACACTGGCTTATCTCAACAGAACACTAACTTATTCTTCATCAGCATTACAGGTGTTGGAAGGGAGAATTTTGCCCATAATTGCCGCGCTGGGCAATCGTATTGGCAATCTTTCGCGACGGGGATCCTGGTGCCCACCCCTGCCCTGTGCGCGTTTGAGCTACACTGTCTTGGATAGATATACCACAATTTGTCGGTTTTAGGACCTTAGTCACCACTTGCAACACCTGTAACAAAGGAAAGTACTATTCTACTCTGCTGGTACCTCACGAAAATTTATAAAATAAGAGTATTATAAAATAAATTAAATTTAATGTAAAATAATAAAACCGCAATCACTTGGTTGGACCAGTAATATTTTCAAATGTTAGATATTACCATTAAAAACATATATTTTCAGAAAAAGGTCATCCAATACACTTTTCACAAGTCGATTATCATGAGACTATAAATCTAACGATCTCAGTAGATTAACGGTCTTGGCATAGGAGAATTTGATACCTAAAATGTTATAACGCAACCACTGCTTCTACGGATAACGTTCCACAGCATCACAGTTCAATGAAAAGCAGCAATGGGTTGCACATTAGCATAAAAACCACCCTAAGCCCATAAATAAAACGGACAACCGAAACCTTTATCACAAAACGATCGCTTAATAATTACGCCGCTTTCAACGGACGCACTAAAATATTTCGCATTTCGGATTGTTTGAATCACCCCATAAATACATGTAAACGATTCGCAACAAAGAGACGTCGCTCGGGTGTTGCAGCGCGACAATAAATCTGTTGCGAGCAAACAAACAAGAAATAACTTTCACGGCTGAAAATATCAAATGTAAAATGTAAATTTAACTACCTAATTCGGGATTAAGGCGGATGGAATGGCGCTCCATAGCTGTTTATGTGAAATTTGAGTGGTGTTTTTATGTTAGTGTCGCTAGGAGCAAATAAAAACGTCTGCTCGGTGGGTGCGCCGAGTTATGAATGAATGGCCTATGCTCTCCAAAGTGGCACTGAGCCGGCGGGGCTTGTTAGTGCAGATGCGACTGTCTCAATCAGTATTCTGCCTACATTCCTTCATCTTATGGTCAATGGTCGCATGGTCAATGCTAACTTAAACTCATTATCTTCATTTCAATTGGCCTTCGTTACGACGGTCTTAAATCGTACCAATAAACAACACGTTTCAACAATATTATCATATTGCTCAAATGACCGATAAACTTGATGACCTTAAACGGTTTAAAGAGTTATTTTGAGAAACTGTTCATTGAGTGGACTTTACAACAAGTCTGCCGTCACTATGACCTCAAAATAAATTTTACAACAGGTTCACCACATGGGTCATCAGCAGAGAACCTGCATGATGAACTAGTGGTACCTTCTTGAAGTACCATTTGAAAAGAATGACAACTGATTGCGACTGATATGATGATGACGATGAAGGAATTCTCGTATCTACGTTTCAAATCAACATTACTAATGATTTTAGACTTGTTAATAAATAAATAAGCCGTGGGAATAGTACCACCCACAGCATTAGGTGTCGTAAGAGACGACTAAGGTACCAGAACCGATAGATGGCGGTATACCCATCCGAAACAGTGTAGATAAAATGCACTGGGCGGGGATGGGCAGCAGCATCCCATTCGCGAAATATTCGGTCTGCGATTGCCAACACGCTGACCCAGCGCGACAATTATTACCAAAAAAACTTCTTGGAGAGGTATATGTTCAGAAGCTGTCTTCCCAATGGTTGGTACGATGATGATGATGATGATAATGATGATGATACATATCAATAAATAACAGCCAGTACAGAACAAATAATGTTCATCTCACAAATATGTGACCTGGGTGAGAATCGAACCCACGACCTTTGGCGCACAAGGCTACGTAACTACCGAATGTGCTAACTCATAAAATGTAATATAAAAATTTTTGTATGCCTGTAAATGCACTCACATCACTGTATACAAGCGAGAGCACTCAATCATTTTGTGTTCGTCGACAGATTTTAAGCCTCGCAAATTCACTTCTGCCGATAATGATTCTTTGAGATGTGTCTCTTAGGTGGCGTTGCATCGCAGGCAGTTTGCTTGATATAATGCACGTCGCGCGGCCGTTATTGCTCCAACCTACTTATTTATAATTGTTGCTGTCGCCACCGCCTCCCGCAGACCCACCCCCGCCCGCCTGCGACAAACGGGCACAAACCATTGCGGGGGCGTATCAAGAGGTATCAGGGCTCAATATAAACTGGTTGAGTTACGTCCAAGGGTGAACTTCAAGAGGAGCCAGTTAGGTCGGCACGGGCAATTTAGCTTTCTTTCATGGTGATTGTGAGCACGACCTTTATTGTGTTTCTGTACATGCACGGTAGTTAGGATGATGCATTGTGGTGCTTCATAGCTTATTGCCGCGTTTGAATGTGAGATTCACCTTTTAAATCTAGATTTAAGATGCTGGGGGCTTAATATCTTTAACTTGAGCTGGTCTAGGGGGGCTATGATGTTTTATTTTTTCTACTAAACCATTATGGTGTACACTCTAACAGTTTTACGGTAGCCGTGAGGTACCAGCAGAGTAGAATAGTATCTCCACCTGTACCAGGTGCCATAAGAGGTGACTATGGTACCAGAACCGACAGATGGCGGTATATCCATCCGAAACAGTGTAGCTCAAATGGACAGGGTGGGGATGGGCAGCAGCATCCCCGTTGCGAAAGCTGCGCTCTGCGATTGCCAACACGCTTGCTTAGCGCGGCAATTTGGGCAAAATTGTCCCTTTCTTGGGAAGGATTATGTCTAGTCATTGTACGTACACTACTTACAATGACTGATATGACGACGTTAACTTCACTTATATGTTTCTCACGAAATAAATATTGCGAACATAAATGAGATATAAACTCTCTTTAAAAATCGGTTCAGTAATTAAGATAATCTTTTTCGTATAAAGATCATTTGGTGTCTAAATATGTCTCTAGTTCATATAATGCCCAGACACAGTAGTATAACTAATGAAAGTATAATCGTTTTTAATTCTAGCGTAGTTAGGCCGATGTTAAAACAAATTGTATGTTCTTGTATCTTATACTGCATGTAATGGAGACCAATTGGTCTTCAAAAGAAGTAAATAAATACATAAGTTTTACAACGTAACAACTGATTGTTTTTAAACTGAGGTTTGTATACTTGTACAGTACAGATACTCAATAGCATATGGTACACTTAGATCTTTAAAACTACGTAAAGGATTTAGATGCGATTTTTCCTAAGAAATGGATTGATTCTAGGTGAAGTTTTATATATATAATTAAAAGCAAAATATTATAGAGAAACACTGCTAAGTTTATATTTTTTTGCCAACGCTGGCTGAACCCGACGAGTTCAAAATAATATACATTATATACTACAACTTGCTGTGAGGGACCAGCAGAGTAGAATAGTACCTCTAACTGCACCAGGTGATGTAAGAGGCGACTGATGTGAAGTGGTATATCCATTCACACCAATGCAGCTGAAATGCACAGGGCGGGGATGGGCGATCTGCAATTGCCAACACGTTTGACCACCGTAGCAAGTATGGATAAGACCTCCTTTCTTGGAGGCTTGGCCTATGTCCAACAGTGGACTTCCAAGGGCTGGTATGATTCTGATGAATGTACACGATAAAGAGATCTAAAAAAAATGGCAATGGTATATGCCTATTTCTTAGGGATAACCCACTATTACTATATTTTATCCTCATCGCACCCGGACAAAGCTGGGACGGGTCGCTAGTTTTTATATTAATAAAAGGAGATATCACATATAGCAGTGCTAGATGAAGGCTTAAACTGCGATTTTATGAAGACTTATCAAAATAAACGTCAATGATCTATAAATGACATACTAATTCAAAAACGAACTTTTTCAAACATGTAGTCTGTTGCAATTTTAAGTATAAAAAAGTAGGAAATAAAACAGGAAAAACTTTTAGCTTAATTTGCGATTAGATCGCGATGTTTCTAGAATATTTGTGAATGTTTTGCTTCGATAACAAGACGCATCATCAACATCCAAACCCAACTATGTGTTGAACGATCGCAACCCTTGCTTTAAACTCGTTAGGGATCGTCAAAACACAAAGTTAGTTGCAATTCGTCGTGTTTCAAGTGCCTGCGTAGGCATCGTAGAGGGACAATAAAAAGGGCCGTTAAAATTATTAACTAGATGCAGTTTGGCAACGAGAGTTCTGCTAGATGCGGCGTAATACAAGAGGCGTGCCCTACCGGGGCGCGACACTAGTCTATAATTCACGGCTTTAGGTTTTCAACAAAGAAATTCCTTACTAATTATTTTGGTTTGAAATTTCCTATTATATATTAAGCAGTGTTTGGTTGAATTGGTTAATTATAGTTGGAGAGGAGATACACAATTTGTGGAGGTATTTTTTGAAAAGTCCTTACCTTAACCTTTTACAAGACTGTTTTTTTCTGGATGTTCAAATGTAAGCTATTATTGACTTTGACATATTCGATTGCATCTTGCTTACTTTAACTCTCTCGATACGATTCAATTATAATATAATATGGCATCTAGGTCGGTTGAATGGAGAGAGTAAATTAAATAAAATTGGCAGTTCAAGGTGCTTGAGTAAAATATATAACCTAATAAAAAGAAATTGTAAACTATACATACAAAAGATTTAGATTAATTATAATATCAAATAATAATATACATCAAAATATACTATGCGAATATAATAAAAAGTGGAAAAGGTACAACACAGTGACATCGCAATACATAACATATTATAAGTCATTATAAGAACTACAAGTAATGCTGCTTCACTATCTTTTGCATGAAGCCAGGACTCTGCACGTGACTGACTCGTTACTATTTATCAGTAGTAGTCAAGTTTTGTTGATTTTACATAAAAAAATATTTATATTATTTTACTTTACTCTGAAGTTGGCGTAAAATAAACGAATATTCTTTGTTGAAAAACCTACCCCATAAAAATGTATACTTATAGTGGGTGCATGGCTGAATCATAGCCTTGTACACAATTTGGCTGGTTTCTCACTGGCATGAGGTACACAAGCAGTCCATTATAGAGCTGCAATACAGGTCACGCCACCCCACGCAGTCGGCCGGCTGTCCGTAGACGGCTCCTGCGGCGCGTAGTGTCGCCGCCTGGCGGGCGGTCCACGCTTTGTTTTAAAACTAACACTTTTACTGCCAGTGTGTGATACATGGATATTTATGAAGAAAAAACAGAAAATATAAAAAGATTTTATTGCTGCAATACGAAGAAAATGTTGCGTTAAAATATTAACCGCACTGTTTCAAATCAAAAGTATTCTACGTGCCGTGAGGTAAAAGGCGACTAAGGTACCAGAACCGAGAGATGGCGGTATATCTACCCTAGACAATGCAGCTCAAATGCACAGGATGGGGATGGGCAGCAGCATCCCCGTCGCGAAAGCTGTGCTCTACCATTTGCTCTACGCTTGCCCAGCGCGGCAATTATCGATAAAATTCCCCCTTTCTTGGAGAGGCTTTTGTCCAGCAGTGAACTTTCAATGGCTGGTATGATGATTCCATTATTGTGTCTTGTGAACTGAATGTGATCTGTGATCATTATGAGACCGGAGAATATAATAATCAGAGTCTCTTTGGGTGATTAATTCAGAAATGAGAAGCATCGTAAAATATAAAAGTTATCGACATCGCTATATCGTTGCTCAGCCAAAATAGGGAACGTTGGGTTTTGGAATGGAAACCACTAGAAGGGCAAAGTAAGACCAGTCTTTAAGGTGCGCAGACGATTTAACAACGCAGGACTGCAACGGAGACAGGTCTCATATGGCCAGTCATATTAGAAATCACTTGAAGAGACCTACGAGTATGTCACCCGACAGTGGACATCCAACGGCCCATATAATGTTGAAGATGATAATCTATACTAATATTATAAATCGGAAGAGTTTGTTTGTTTGTTTGTTTAAACGCGCTAATCTCAGGATCTACTGGTATGATTTGAATTATTCTTTTTATGTTGAATAGTCCATTTATAGAGGAAGGCTTTAGGCTATATAACATTACGCTGAGACTAATAGGAGCGAAGCGTCGGTGAGAAATATTGCAAAAACGGGGAAAAGGCTACTATACCCCCCTAAAGTCACTATTCTACGCGGACGAAGTCGCGGGCACTGCTAGTATATATACAATGATATTATTCTAATAATTGGGATAAATAAAATAATGACTTAATTGCGTTTCTCTCTCTCTCTCTCTGTAATAATTAAAGAATTATTTACAAAATACATTTTCTGTACATTTCAACAATTACATAAAGTTATTATTTTCAACAAAATATTACTTTACCTGTATTAATGAAAGAAACAACATTTAAAGCCTTTACTTTTAGTTCAGGTCTTTTTATAATTAAATTTAAATAAATCTTATTGATAATTATATTTTTCCATAAAATGTCACAACCGTCTGTCGTGACATCTAGTGGCTTTGTCAATAAAACGACAAAGACAAACTTAAGAAAAATGATCGTATTTCAAAGAAGTTTTCTTTACATATATTCATACCAGCTACTGAAAGTCCACAGCTGGACCTAGGTCACCCCAAGAAAGGCGCAATTTTGTCCATATTTTTTTGCATTTGAGCTAAAAAGTTTTGGATGAATATACCGCAGTCGGTTCTGGTACAATCACCTCTTACGACACCTGGTACAGGGCGAGGTACTATTCTCTTCTGCTGGTACCTCTGAATGAATATATATCAAGATGATATTATTTCATCGTGTTCTTTAAATAAAGTTCTAAATAGTTATGGTGTATCAAGACTAAACAATTTTAAATGTTGTAAACCTCATAAATTAGTCCTGCTCAATCTTGCCTATTTGTACCGCCAAATAGTAGTGTTCGCATCGCTGTCTTCAGGTAGTAAAATGACTGACTAATATGGCTAACATCTTCAAGTCACAAGGTTGGCAACAAGCTGATTAGGAATATTACGAGCGATAGGCTGCGGTGATGCATGCGGTCAAACATGGTCTAATAAAAAAGAAGATTGTAATCAGGACAATTAGAAATAATTAGTAACACCAACAAAATATTTGACAAACTAAGAGTTAAAAAATGTATAAAGCGTAGATGAAGATAAATATTGCCGCATCCAAAACCTCCTTCAGATGTTTCTATAAGCGACTTCAGATAGAAGATGATACAGAAATAAATAACACGTTACCATGGTAACAGAGAAGTTGCCCTGATCCCGCACCTTAAACATTTTAATTTGGTAGAGCGCTCCATTGTTTCAGTGTAGGACCGATTAATTTTATTGCCTCAGCTAATTCTATCAAAGACTGCTTCGCTTTAATAGCGCACAACAAAATAAGACCCTTAAAAACTAATGTTCAGCCTTAAGTCACCGCAAATACCTCTTTGTGACTCTGAACGACACCGCCCGCCGTTGCTCCCAAACCTGGTTATACTGGATTCCCTTTACAAAATACTTCAATCCAGAAATGTCTACTCTATGCTGAAGTGATGTAAGGTTGAAATTCGGTAGATGCAAACGCGAAACTCACAGATCTGTAAGACGGCGACCAGATTAAAAAGTTGGAGTCGGTCGCGCGATGTCATTGTAACTGGAAAATGAGTTAAATAAGGCAATACATTTTAATTAGGAGGAAGGGATCTGCCCTTTATTCCTTACGCGATAACTCGCCGTCCTCTATTAATTGAATTTCATGTTTAATTAACTCGGTTCGGGCTCGGATAAGCCGCTCTGATCTCAACTCTGCGACTTGATTAAGTTTGGAGTTTTTGACGATTGCCAAGTTTTTCGCGAGACGAAAAACCCATTGGGATTATAGGTTCTTACTGATCGCTATACATAGATATTTTAATCCCGCGGGAGAAATGATACAAGTCTTCGCAAGGAGAATAATAGTTCATCATCATCATTCATATTAGCCATTGGAAGATTCTGGTACCGCAGTCGCCTCTTACGATACCTGGTACAGAGGGAGGCACAATTACTCATACCGCCGGTACCTAACGGCAAATATATGTACTTAGAATAATTAGTTAGCATTATAAAACTACGTTTTAACGATTTTTAAAACCCGATCTATTTTGCATATCATGTAATTTGTGTAACGTGTCGGTTACCTTTCGGCAAAAAACTTCATTAGATTCTTGTCCAGTTTTCAAAGCCTTTAAAAAGTTCTTAACTATTTGTAAAAGAAGCACTTAATGCGTTAATTCCGGAAAGTATAAAAGGGTTTAAATTTTATGTTTACTTTTCAGGTCCATCTAAAAAAGCCAGATATAAAAGTTTCAGTGCAGTAACAGAATATGTATGTGTATTTATCATATCAGCCATCTAAAGTCAACGTTGGACATAGGCCTTCCCAAGATTGCCTAGAATTGCCGAGCTGGGCAGACGTGGTGGCAATCGCAGAGCGCATCTTTCATCTGTTATATTTAATCTGTGCTTTTTAAGGTGGGTATACCATCATCCCTGGTACAAAGAGAGGTACTATTCCACTCCGCCAGTACCCCAGGGCTCGATAATTTATTATTTCATTACTAAGATAGTGAAAGCAGAAAATAAATAATTATTACTGTTATTTTTAAGATTTTGATCGGTAATAGTATGTCTGTTATGCTATAGATTTTCACAAATTTTGGCGTATAGGTGATTTGAACACGAAAAAATATCATAGACTTTTCACATCAAAGCATATACAGATAATAGCAACTAAAAACAAAATCCACTAGACCCACCTCGACCCGTTTCAATAACCCTACCTACTCTATAATATTATTATTAATTAATATTTCATTTTGGGCGTCAGTCGCATTTGCGGAAATCTAAATTAAAATTTTATGTTTTAGTAACCTTAGAATTGAGAAAAAATAAAAAATGTTTTAACTGGCCCAAATTTCGTAATTCAAATCAATGCCTAATTAATTCGAAAAGATAAACAACCATCCACAGCCGTCCATAAATAACACAAAGTAAGTCTTGTTAAACCAAATCTCGACTCCCCCAATAGCAAAAATGGCAAAATTTTTAAGTAAAGCAACGGTGTTCGGCTTAATGTAGTGAAATAATCCCCCATTAAGAGGTTTGCGTCGGTGTCGCTTAAAAGATTAAAAACTTGGGCACCTTGGTTTATGGCGGGATACAAGATGGCGTACCCAAGATGGATGCACGCGGAAACGTCTTAAGGCAGATTTGGAGTTTTTAAGAGATCGACCTAGTGTAAAAGATGATGTTGTCACAACAATAGAGAAAGGAATGTTAAGATGGTTTGGACATGTACAAAGGATGGATCAAAGTAGAATGACTGCACAATAGAGCGGAAAGTGAATGGAGGGTGGTATAGGACGACCTAGGCGAACATATCTTAACCAGGAAGAAGAGGTATAAAAGAACGGCCAGGTTAAAAGTACCAAGAATAAATGTATGAAAGGACTAATGGAAGTAAAGGACTAATGGAATGTAGGGGAAGCGAGAGAGGTATGCCAACATTGTAAAAAGTGGAGATTCATAGTCTCGGTCTACCCTGATGAGACGCAGGCGTGATGTATGTATGTATGTATAAGATTTTAAAGTTTCTTATTAAATTTATTTTGATATAAAATTGTTGTGTGGAAAACGGAATGGCCCACTGTATCCACTCTGGAGAAAATTTTTAATTTATAATTTAATTGTTTTTTATGCCCTATGATACTTACAGAGCAGTATAGTTCTCTTGCTGTCCTGGGTTTCGTAAGAGGCGACTAAGGTACCGGAATCGACAGATCGCAGTATATCTACCATTTGATGTAAGCGGCTGTTATGGTCGAAATTTGTTTTTTTTTGGGGTATCTCATGCAGTGGAAGGATTGCAACTACTTCGGTAATTGTTTGGTGATGATAATAAATTGTTTTGAAAACTTTAGTTTTTTCTGGTTACATTATCATCACATCAGCCATTAGAAAACTACTGCTGGACATAGGCCTCCCCGAGAAAGGGGGAATTTTGACCATAATTACCGCGCTAGTCAAGCATGTTGGCAATCGCCTTCGTGAGAAGGGTGCTGCTGCCCATCTCCGCCCTGTGTACATAAGCTACACTCTATCGAATGGATATACCGCCATCTGTCTGTTCTAGTACCTTAGTCGCTATTTACGACACTTGGTACAGATAAAGGTACTATTCTACTCCGCCACAGCTTATTACAATGTATTAATATATTACTATTATTTTTAATGATTTTTTAGTTATTTGATACAATTTTAACAAGCATTTAAAAAGGTTATTTGCAACCAAGCACAATACATTTCCTAACTATGTAAATACGTATAATGTAATAAACAGGATATTTTGAGCGAACTGCCACATATCTCTTACCAGCAAAGGCCGCCTTATCTCTGCCGAGGGCTCTCTCGAATCTTGAGGGTCTAATTGCCATTAGCCCTGCCCTCTGACGTCATAATATAAATTATGCTATATCAGATGTCGACTAATCACGGCTTTCGATGGTTCCGATGGTAATAGTTGTTTTGGGAGTTGAAAGTGGCGGTGTCCACTAGATCATTGTGTATATAGTATAGTCGTTGGTTGTCCACTGATAAACAAAGAAAGCCACCACAATGGAAATCAGTTTCTCCGCATAATGGACTTGCTGCATGCATTTCTTTTGTAATTGAACAATTCTGTGTTGGATGGATGAGCCTGACCCCCTGAGGGTTTGATCCCCACTCATTACAAATATCTATATGAGAATATTTGTGTTTAGTCTCTGTCATATGAAATTTATAGTTATTCTTTTTTGTGAAATATATTTATTTTATCAACGTAAGCACCATTGTTACTCAAGTGTTTTTGCTTAACAAAATAACCAAGGTTTAAGAACCAACAAACTTTTTAAAAGCGGTTTGGAATGTCGTCGCATCGAGTTGAATTTATTCCTTGTAAAAAGTTATCTGAATTTAAAAAGATAACATGGTATTCTGTTACAACAACGTCGGTCGATGTCACAGTCATTCCAATTGTAGCTCACTGGTTTAGTGGTTGTTTTCAATGCGTAATAATTGAACCCATTATGATGGCATTCAGCATATGGATAGAACACAATGGCGGCTTTTAATCTTTTGAATTTCGTTGGAACCGCATATAAAGTAAGTTTAAACCAATATTTTAAACACAACTTCGTAGGTTATGTAATCATTATTAGACAAAAATAATAAAAATAAAGGACAGAACACGGCCGTAGCGTCCACCGCCAACTATGCATTTGCTGACCATGCAGTAATGTGGCCTAGGTAGGCCTGTGTTAGCCTGAAAAAAAAGCTTTGTATTTTTATTTTTTTCATACTAAACCTATTATAATTAGTTAAAACAGGACATCTGTCGGGTTAACTAGTTCTTACTTCCCTACTTTAATATTATAAATCTGAAAGTAACCCTGTCTGTCGATCTGTCACACCTAAACCACAGACCCGATTTAAAATTAATTTGGTACACAGATAGTCCAAAGCCTTAGAAAGGACATAGGCCACTTTATCATTCGACATAATATTTGTAAGGGGTCGAAAGAGGGAAAAAAATGGAAAAAGTTGTATGGAAGTAAAGCTATTATTAGAGCTAGAAGCCTAAAACTTATTATTTAGGCTATTGATTTGTATATATAAATAGATATAATATAAGTTAAAGTAAAAAGGTATGGTGCCCAAAGAAACTACTGCACGAGGTTGAAGTCGCGGACACAGCTAGGAGATTATTAATTTTAATTTAAGGTGAAAATACTGATTTAATTAAAACATTTTTTTTGAAGAAAATCACATTACAAGATATTCATTCTTACAGGACGTATCTCTGAAATACTCTTCGGATTTCACTCAGCATCAACCAGAGTATACAAGAAACTACGCAGTACCTCCCCCCTAACAAATCGCCCTTTGCGAACTTGGATGAGGCAGTCACGCATCCTCCCTTACAACTTCCTCCACGTTTCCTTGCAACTTTTATACTATCATCGCGTCTTAATTTATAAAACAGACAAAGCCGGTGACGGCGGTAGTGGGGCAGGCTCGATCTTGCCGGTGGGCGACCCTTTGTTTGGTGCTCTTTTGTCTTTGATGCGTCTTCGACGAGATGTTCGTACAATGGATTAATCGATTTAGACGGGTTTCCTCTGCCTTGCCAATATCATACATGCTGTTAGGCTTACTGTGTGAACTTCCAGACTTCCAGGTATATAAGATTAATCATCATCATTATATCCGCCATTGGAAGTCAACTGGATATACACTTCCCCAAGAAAGGGGGAACTTTGCCTACCAATGCCGCGCTGAGCAAGCGTGTTAGCAATCGCCGTTTGATCAATTTGCAGCGAGGATGCTGCTGCCAAAACCGTTCTTGTGCATTTGAGCTACACAGTTTTGGATCGATATACCGCCATCTGTTGGTTCTGGTATCTACTCGTAAGTTGCCTCTTACTACACCTGGTACAGAGGTAGGTGCTATTTTACCCTGCCGGTACCTCTCGGCTAAAAGAAATTCACTAATTGGTAAACATAACCCATACCAAATACCGACCACTCTTGCATGCAAGCGAACGACAACGGATGTATAAACGTCAGTATAGCAAAGTAGCTAATTCATGAAACCCAGGCAGCCTATTAATGTCCATAAGATTTATAAATATTTAGTTGCCTAGAATTTAACGATCGAACTATTTAATAATTTATTTACTTTACCAGAACTTAAGATTAAAGGATCATTAAATTTTACGCCGCCGGCGAACTTAACAAATGTTTAGAAAAAGAAATAGTCGAACTGAAACGACAATCTGAAAGACACTCTCAAAAGATTTTAATTTGTTTACAAACTGAAGAACAAGCGATCGACTGACTCTCAGTTAACGATGAATCGGAGGAAGCAATTAAAAGGCCAGTAAAAATTTAATATGTACAGTTGTAAATCACCACGGGCGGCCGTTACGTGTCGGTGGGGAGATGTTGCAGGCGCGCGCGCATCTGTAAAAAAATACAACAAATAAAACTGCTTTCTATAAGCTATCTCTCGCAAAACTTACTTGCCGGGCCCGGCGGTGCATTAGGTAGTGTCCCTTATGCGCCAGAAGACGTGGGCTCGATCCCCGTCTAGGGCAAGCATTCAGACACAGAAAATACAATGTTTGTTCTGTGTCTGGGTGTTAATAAGTCGATAGAACATCAGAGAGCAGCACGTGATTTAATGGTGGATTGACGCTTATTTGTGTTGTATTTTATATGGTATGAAGTCAGCAAACAGGCATACGGTCCGCTTAATGATCAATGCGACATTCGTGTCACAATCACAATTATATCACTAGTGTGTCGTCAACCTTGCGACTTAAAGATAGAATGTCACATTTATCCAATATACAAAATGAGGTACCGGAATAGTAGAATAGTACCTCCCCCTGTACCAGGTGTTGTAAGAGGCGTGTAAGGAACGGCAGATGACGGTATATCCATTCGATACAGCGTAGCTCCAATGCACAGGGTGGGGGTTGTTTGCGATTGCCAACACGCTTGCTTATCGCGCAATTATGAGCTCAATTCTCCTTTTTCTTGGGGAAATCTATATCCAGCAATGGACTTCCAATGACAGATATGATGATAATGTATGATATACGTAACACAAGTACTTTAAGCTACTGATGTAGGAGTCACGTCAATGTATAGTTAACTTTAATGTTGTGGTGGGATATCGGCAGGGCAAAATTATAACACTTTTATTAGAGGTAACTGAGGAACCGAACCCGACAAGAAATAATGCATTAACCTGAAACAGCGCAGTTCAAATACAAAAACGCGGGGATCGGCAGCAGCAACACTATCGCGAAACTACGCTCTGCAATTGCAAAGCACGCTTGTCCGCGAGGCTTTTCTAGACACGATTCCCCTTATTTAGTGACGCCTAGGTCCAGATATGAATATATCTTTAAAAGATCAGCTCAAGAGAGATTTACGAGTAAGCCATTTCATAAGATCACAATGACAGAGTCAAAATCCATTTTTCTTTTGTTTCTACTTAACTACCATCTATATCTATTTTTTTTTATTAAACTATGTTGACAAATAAGCAAACCAGTCCTCGCAATAGTAAGTATCACCACAGCATATAGATGCTGATAATATCAAATACATAATAAATAAATTCTCCCAAGATCTCATACATTGACCTGTACTTCGTGTAAAGTCGCTTAAAGCACTTGTGTTACGAACATCAGACAACAGAGTAGTAACAAATATACTGCTGAAATACATATATTTAACATCCAGACAGAAAAAACACAAATATAATCATATAAATGTTCGTCCTGTGTGGGGATCGAACTCACGATTAACAACGATTGGACGCATACGGTAGGATTACTAGCATTTGGGCCATCGGGCCAGTCAAATACTTTAATTCGCCATGACTTATTTGAAATATGAAATTCGAAATCGTCTTTTGGTTCTGTTAATAATTACACATCATCATACCAGCCATTGGATGTCCACTGCTGGACATAAGCCTCTCCAAGAAATGAGGCTTATTGCCCATTATTGCCGCACTGTGTGTCGGCAATTGCAGAGCGCAGCTAACGCGACGGGGATGCTGCTCTCCATTTCCTGTGCATTTGACCTAGACTGTTTCGGATGGATATATCGCCATCTGTCGGTTCTGGTACCTTAGTCACCTCTTACGAAACCTGGTGCAGCACGAGGTACTATTTTATTTTGCCGGTACCTCAAGGCACTACAATAATTACCCATCAACGTTAGCAAGACGTTACCAGTATTTTTTGCCAGGTAGATGCGACTGGGACAAGCGCAAACATTTATGACGCTATAAAGCTAACAAGTCTATAGACCTTGAGTTATTACAAGCACTCGGTGTGTGGCGCGCATTTTAACGAGCAGTCATGATGAATTTGGGACGTGTACAGGTAAAAATAAGGTTTTAATATTCGCAGAACTATTTCCAATAATATTATACATCGGACTGTTACGGTGCCTTTTTTACTACTCCCATTTCAATCTGTTTAATTTATGTAGGCTTTACACGTTTGGAAGTGAATTCTGATCAGTATTGTTTGGATCTTAATCGGGCTTGATTGTGTATGATAGCTTTCGATTAGGTTCGATCTTCACCCAGGCCAAACATTTATATATTTGTTCTGTTAAATAAATACTGTGTGTTAAATAAAGCCTGTGTTCCATCGTAGTAGGCTAAGTCACGGTCCTCTACTTGCTGCAATTTTGGCATATCTTTCTCGATTCTCTAACTCGCATTAGTCCTTTAATACACGCTCGTTTATTCTTGGTACTTCTGACCTGGCCCTTCTGTATTACCTCTTCTACCTGGTTAAGATATGCTCATCTAAGTTGTCCTATACCATCTATTCCATTAGTTCCGTTCCATAAGTTTTATATATTATCGCATGACTATGGCAGAAGAAGCACGCGATTATATTAAATGCTGTCGAAATGAGAACACTTCGAAGAATGTATGGTGTGAGTTTGGGAGATAGATTAAAGAATAGTGTGATAAGAGATCGATGTGGTGTAAAAGATGATGTTATGACAACAATAGAGACAGGAATGCTGAGATGGTTTGGAAATATAGAAAGGATGAATATAATTAGAATGACTGCACAAATATATGTTAATTTCAAAAAGCGTGAGAGACATATGGGCACACATTTTTGTATTTATTTATTTTTGACTTTTGTTAATAGTTTCAAGTAAAAGAAGATTCATTTCCAATAATATTTGCTAAAAATAGCTTAAACATAATTTAAAAATAGCTCTTCAAATAATAAAGTTTTAACAAAGTAATTGTTTTAATTTTCTTTTTTGTTCCTCCTCTAAATCTGCACATTATCCCGTATATATATATATGTATGAGATGATGTGTGTTTTTTTAAATTATTTATTTATTAACCTAAACGTAAATCACAATCATGATCTAGGGTCGCCATGTTTATTTGTCCAAATTACAACAGAACAATTCTGTAATAC
>JACJUM010002878.1:599128-726150 GCA_020976665.1 Heortia vitessoides
TCGCCATGTTTATTTGTCCAAATTACAACAGAACAATTCTGTAATACAATACATTTAAACTTCACAAACTCGAACACAATTGTTAGGTCCACTAAGAAACGCACCCTTGGGACCAATAATCGCCTCAAGCGAGGGTGGCCACTTTATCTGTCATCTGATACAGCGACTCCTAGCGGCGATTGCTGAATCTTACAAATTTCCGACATCGTGTATTTGTTATTGTTTTACGCAAGAACGAATCGATACATTTAGATGAAACTTTGCACGCATAAAAGTCAATAATCAAAGATAAATATAAACTACTCTTTAATGGAATCTGAGTTGTAATTTTTGCATGGTAAGTTATGAAAGCTTGCAGCGGAAGAGGACATTGAATCCCTTAGGGAACAAGTTGTGAAATAAATCTCGTAGTATCGGACGCTGTGTCTAATTAACCGTTAGCAAGTCTGTTTTATTAGTGTCCGGCAGTTTGGGGTTATCGCGGCTCGAGTTTAAACTGCCCGCCATATGTACTTTAGTGTTGCTTAAGAATTTATCGTTTTCGGCTCAGTTTTCGATTTAATTGTGTGCGTAATGGGAGTGACCCTTGGTTTTAACTTGCCCTGGAGAGTCACTATTTCTGACCATGTAATGTAATGTCCAAGGTTTTAAAAATAAAAAAAACGTATTGATTAATTAAAATAATGCGGTTTGTCTATTTGTTTTATAAATAAGAGATATTGTAGATGTATAATTTGCAGCTTTTTTAGTGGTAATGACTTTAACTGTCTTATACAAAATAAAACTGTATTTTATATGAAGTTATGTGCTGTAATAAATATTTAAGGTTCAATTTTGTTGTGAGTTGGGTGTTGAGAAAAAATTGTGTTGAGTTTTCAATTATTGCGGCTTAATTTTACGCTTTTTTTACGAGACCACGTACTGGCAAGCGCAGCGTAGTGCGTCCACCCACTAGATGGATCGACGATCGCTCTGGACACAGGTCGCATACAACCGGTCCAATTGAAGATTACTTGGGGAGGCCTAAGAGGGACGTTATGAAGGACTTTTGCTAAGATTGCACCGGTGCGTATTAGTGACAGCAATGCCAGAAAGCTTCAGGACGGGGATGCTGCTGCTCATCCCCGCTCTGACACATAAGAGCATCCGTTAAAATTACCACATCAGTACCACACGACAAATATAAATATATATTTTTTACATTTATGAATATTATACATTTCCTCGTCATTAAACGGGAAATGAATATAAATGTCGCAGAGTTAAGTAATTGGAACATAATGTCGGCTATAAAAAGTAAATAAGCGCTTAACACTCCACGTGGGGTGGGAGAGACCGCTCAAAATTAAAAACAAATGACCCAGAAAATACACGGGCCCGTTGATTTGATTAAATCAACAGGAAAATAGCCTACCGTTCCTCGGGATGGAGCGGGAACTTTACCGGCCGGTTATTAAATACCATCGGGATCATAATGTATTTAAAAATAAATCATTTGCTTTTTGGTTCCATATAAAGAGTCTTAGGTTTCACCCAGATTTACTTCTACTATCCTAATATTACTAAATCTGTCCGAATATATATATATAGTATCTCCCTCTGTACCAGATGTCGTAAGAGGCGAATAAGGAACCAGAACCGACGGCGGTATATCCATCCAAAATGGTGTAGCTTAAATGCACAGATGGGCAGCAGCAATCTCGAAAGCTGCGCTCTGCAATTGCAGACACATTAGCTTGTCCAGCGCGACAATTCTAGGCAAAATTTTCCCATTCTTGTGGAGGCTTATGTCCAGCAGGGGACTTCATTTACTGTGTTTTTTTTATTTGGTTGTTTGTATCTGTGTTAAATAAAATTGAACTTTCCTACATAAAATCCAGAATTCTAGCAATTTTTGCATTTCCGAATGGTCATAATCAAATAAAGACAAATATACTAAACTGTTAATAAAGTATTACTTAATACGTAAACTTAATCATTCGATCGTTTGATCGTCGAAACAATTCATTTTAACCAGATCGTTTGTCCACTTTGTGGATGGGCGTCCAACGCCGCACTTACCGATACGTGGGTTCCATTCCAGAACCATATGGCTTCATCAGCCATCGGTTCTACGTACTAAGTACTATAGTACACTGTATTAAACTCAAACTAACATAAAAAAATATCACACAGTGAACTAAGAAGAAACACCATTTCTCGTAGTCACTGATAAGCATTATATTTATTACTGTCAGTTTCTCTTGCAGGTTCTTTTCTGGTGGCTCGCGTAATGAACCTTAAACTTAGTTACAAGACCCGTCTGGTGCCGGCAGACTAGTATTAAAGTAGGACACTCATTGAACCATTTGTTTAAATGACTCTTATAACACTGGTTGTTAGAGTCATCGGTCATTTGTGTAATTTGTTGTGAGCAAATCTATACTCATAGTTTTTTTGTTTTTTTTTTATAATTTGAAATTTCCTATAATAGGCCTATTCAAAGTCACATATCAAAGTATCAGCCACAAATTGTCCACTGCTGGACATAGGCCTTCCGAAGTAATGTCCAAAATAACCGGTTGTATGCGGCCTGAGTCCAGCACGATCGTGCGGCTTTAGTCAGATCGTCTGTCCATATCGCGGATCTAAAACCTTACGACTCTATCGGCCATCGGCTCTGCGTACCAAACGCCCTGCCCACTGCCACTTCAAGTTACTAATACTACTACGTATAATATATATTTAATATATATCTGATTACGACTGACTATTTAACTTGTACCAAGGAAAAATAAATAGTTGAAATATAATAAGAAACTATAAGCATAAAGATGATCTGACCACACACCCATCCATTCCTGCTTCCCGAGACATACTCAACATCCCCATTCCGTATGATAATAACTCAGGACATAAAGCACCATTAGGTCAACTCCCTCTTCCACCCCCCACCAGCCCTCCCCTTCGGCGTCGTCTGATAGTTGTTAATTGTTCTTAACGACCTCTTAGAGGGACCTGCGAGGTGATCTTGATTAAATGGACCCCTCGCGGGGAGGTCCGTTGGATTAATTTATTTGTTATGATGCTAGTATACGTTTTCTTGGACAATTGTTTGTGAGGATTATCTTCGGTTTTTCGTAAATATTCATCTAACAATATAAACGTTGGTGGACTCATTCATGAAATAACGACTGAAAGTATTTGGATTAAATCCAGGGCCAGTCAAGCTCGCTGGTGCTGTGGTGATATTGCCTTGTGCGCCACGAATCCCCCGGGATCCGTACACATATTTGTATATGTTCAGTGTATGGGTGTTATATATATATATGTATTAAAGTGTAGTATATAGTGCAGGCCAATGTATATGATATTGTGTGTTATTTGATATTATCATCATCATGAAAAGGATCGGGATACTTTAATAAAACATTAACTTTAAATATATAACATTAGTATTTATAATCTCAATGAATACAATTCTACAAAAAATTGAATTACAGACTTTCATATTAACGTATTACGTGTAAACCTAACAGTACAATATTACTTAAAACTAAACGAAGAGTGTCCTGTATTTCTCTAGTAGGACGTCGATAGATTCTCCTAGTATTTCCCGCTACCGTTGCTCATTCCTTTAGCAGTTCTCAAAAACGAGAACCGGACTTTGCCAGGTGGCGCCATCAATATAGCGATCAATACAAAGATTTTTAAAGTTTAATAGTTATTCTTTAAAAACTTTAAAGAATAACTATAAAACTTTAATTAAATAGCAGCATCCCCTTCGTGTAAGCTGCAATTTGCGATTGCCAACAGGTTTGCCCAGCGCGGCAATTATGGCAAAAAACCTCTTTCCTTTCCGTTCCTTAGAGAGGCCTATGTCCAGCAGTGGACTTTCAATGGCTGGCATGATGATGATAAATTATGATATAAACTATCCTATTCCTCAAGTTAGATCAAACTGAACCCAGCTGGCAAAAAAATATTAAAAAAGTTTATTCCGGTCAAACACCGTGACACATAATATTTATTTATAAAGTTTTGATTATCTTTCTTATAACAATAGACATCAATCGAAACACATTTGCTATTAAACTGTTGGCACACTTTTACAATACATTGTGTGACGTCAAGAATCAAGGTTAAGTTGGCGGTCAGCGCTCTGCGGTATCATATAGATATACATACACAATTTCGACGTTCAACCACAAGTTTCCGTGGTGTAGCGGTTATCACATCTGCCTAACACGCAGAAGGCCCCCGGTTCGATCCCGGGCGGAAACATTGTTTTTTTTTATTTTATGTCTACATTGAAAAATACTTTAATTATATAGGTTTTATTTCTTAATTTTAATAAATGTTTTAATGCCAAGGTGGATTTTTGGTTATCTTGTATTGTATATAGAAAACATGTATTTATTACATTGTTATTTTTTTAAATATATATTTCATGTTTACATTGCAAAGAACAATTATATAGGTTTTATATACATTTTAATAAATTTTGTAATGACAATGTGGATTTTTTTATCATCTTGTTATTAAACAGTACATAACATCCAATGCGCATAGGTCTAGATAAAAGAAATCTCTTCTCTTAAAATGTCTTAGTCTATTTTGTTTATTATAAATATTCTAAAATTATTTTAATTGGCTGTTATCTGATATAATTAAGTGAGTCTACTCAAAAGGAAACAAAGTAGATTGGCATCGTATAACGTATCATTTCAAAAATAATTTGATGGGCCCAATGGTGCAGATGGTAGGGATCCTATCTTGTGCGCCAAGGTTCGTGGGTTCGATTTCCACCCAGAGAAAATATTTATATGATAATATTTGTGTTTGTTCTGTTTCTGGGTGTTAAATATATGTATTTAAGTAGTATATTTGTGATTCATCTATTGTCTGGCTGCCGTAACACAAGTGATTTAAGCGACATTCCACGGGGTCAGGTCAATGTATGAGATGTTGAGGGTATTTATTTATAATATTTCATACATAGACTGACTACATATACGAATAAAAATGGTAGTAACTACTAATAAATAAGTAAATATAGTATTTATTTTAATTCCATTCCCCTACCTCCTTCCAACCAATCCCTTCCTCGGCGCCGTAAACTTTAGACATTATCATTATAATTCAATATAACTCCCTTGTCCAAACTGCTATATCTGAGAGTAACCCATTTCAGGTGGAGAAACATGGCGATATATCAAAGTTTCCAACTCAACCGGCGCGAGGTGCGAGCCTATGAGTTATGCCGACCACACGCCAGATGGGCGGCGGCCCAAGTCAACGAAACACTTCGTCGATGATATTTCAATACTGCGTATGTAGCTAAGTTAATAAGGTCCGTTTTCCTTTTTTTTTATTCGAATTGAATTTTCAACTTCATTTGCAACTGCTACTTACGCGGTATTGCACTATCATCGACGGTTTGTAATTGACCAGTACCATAAGAATAAGATTCAGTTTTCTACCTCTATACCTACTAGCTTCCCCGGCAAACTTGGTTCTAACATAATCATAAAAGAAAATGAATAAACTACTAATATCGCTATTAAAAAATAGGGGTTGGTTATAGAAGGGTGAACATTTTAGTTTGTATATTACCACATGATAAAAAAGTTAGGATTGGATAACCACTTAGGGGTATGAAATATAGTAGCCGATTTTCGAACACAGAATATGCATATAAAGTTTCATAAGAATCGGTCAAGCCATTTCAGAGGAGTATAGTAACTAACACTGTGATACGAGAATTTATAATATATAAGATGTATATTTCTACTGGACGTGTGTATGTCTCACTGAATACTTAAACGGCTGGGCCGAAATTATTATTAAGTTTGTATGCGTTTAAGTGGTGCCTTGGATGGTTAAGATTTACAAATCAGAACGGCAGATGGCTCTGCAGTCGGTATGTATTGTATTTATCTTTACTGCAACTAAACGGCTGGATCGGTTTGAAAGTTTTTTGTAAATGTATTCAAGTGGGGGCCTGGATGATTTAGACTCGAAAATCAGCCAGGTAGAGGACGCTGCAGTTGGTGTCTAGGTTATTTATCAAGACAATTTCTGTCCAGTCCGCTAGTTTTTTATAAATACTACAAAAAAAATTAAATATATTGTATTAAATTTAGTATGAAGGTCATAAAAAGTCATAAAAAACGTGTAAATATTTTATCAAAAAGTAGTACATTTCTAGTTATATAGCATATTTAGATTTGAATGGTTTATCGCCAACGCTTGTGCCTTGTTCCACAAACACAATGTTACCTAAACGCATTTATCGCGCGCGGACCTGTCGCGAGTAATTGAGTTACCGCTAAGAAACGGGGAGCGGCCCGCTAGAGACGCGCTATACAACCAGTTACTTTATAACTAGTAGCTCTACTAGTTATATATTCTAGGTAGAGTTAGGTACTATTAAGCTCAACTAAGCCCTGAGGTACCGGCAGTGTAGAATAGTATCTCAGATCTCTCACTGCACCACGTGTATGAATAAGAGGCAACTAAGATACTAGATTGAGTTATATATTCCAAACAGTGCAGTTCAAATGCATAATGCGGTGATGGGCAGCAGCATCCTTTCATGTCGTGAAAGGTGCGCTCTGCGATTGCCAACACGCTTGGCAATTATTGGTCAAATACCTCCTTTCTCGGGCAGGCCTATGTCCAGCAGTGGACTTCCAATGGCTAGCATGATTTATGTGAAGAACATTTGTGTTGGTTCTGTGTCTGGTTAAATATATATTTATGTATAATATTTGTAATGTTGTCTGGTTTCCGTAACAATCAATCTACTTGACTTAAAGTCATTTTTTTATCTCTACTACACCATGTCACAAACAAGCATACGGTTCACGTGATAGTAAGCGTCCCCGCAGTCTATAAACGCTCGTAATATCATAAGGATGTCTTTAGCACGTTGCCAACATCGTGATTTGGGTATATTATTTTACATTAACCAGAAGTTTCACTGAGTTGCTCACCCTAAACAAAGCAATGCGGACACTGCTGTTTGGCAGTAGAAATAGGTGAGAGTGAGGTACCAATTTAAACGATCTTTGCATTATGTCTAACTCGAAAATTATGTAAGACTGCAACAACACAAGTTTTTTAGTCAAGAGATTAATGTTTGACAGATTTTTACATACTTAAGATCATATTTATCAAATAAAATTTTAATCAAGATGAAATATATAAATGACTTGCTGTGTTCGCTAATTCGTCCGCGTGGACCGGGACCGTTAACGTGGTTTGGGTACCATACCTCTTTACTTAAACTTATAAAAACTTTGAATGTCATGTTTATTTATAACGAAGTTTTCATCCCCCCTTTCGACCCCTTACAACCCTTATTAGATTGTTTGTGCCAAATTTTATCTAAATCGGTTGAGATGTTTAAGCGGGAAAACGTAACATACAGACTTACAGACTTTTTTTTGATATAGAGAGAGACCATGCACAAGCAAGCGCAGCGTAGGTCGTCCACCCACAAGATGGTCTGTCCAAGACCAACTGACTAAATTAGTAATGTAATCTGCGCCATCGGGCCCGTCGAATGACTAAAACTCAAAATTCAACAGCTAAAAAACGAGACCAACTTAAGATCATCATATCAGACATATATTTATACAGCAACAGGATTAAGAATCTAACAGTAATACAAATGTATATCTGTCGCAACAGCGGGCACTGAAAATAAAGTAAAGTGGCGTCAATAACGAAGGTGTGTTTGTAGTCCCCCGCGGCGGACACTGGCTCAGCCGGGATCATAGTTATCAATACGGATTATAGTGACGCACCCTACCAGGGTCGCCTTGCGTCTGGGACCGCGTAGGACACCATGGATCGTCCCATGGTGTGTAGCCATGTAGAAAAAACTATTGACAGTGCTGTACTCAGACTTAGGGACCTTTTATTTATTAGACTGTATGCGTCACTGCAGCCTATAGATGCTCGTAATATTGCAATAATGTTGCAATAAAATTGCAATAAAAAACTAACATGTTGCCAACCTCGTGGACACAGGATCACTACCATCTGCGCTATCTACGTAAATGGTATTACTCTAATTTTTATTAAGATTCATGAAAATCTTTATTACTGGCCGTTGGGTACTGGCAGCCTAGAATAGTACCCCCTGGACTACGAGGCGATTAAAGTACCGGGACTGACTGATGGCGGTATATCAAGCCGAAACAGCGTAATAGATGATGTATTTCGATCGGTGTGTGAAAAACTCATCCATTCACTCTTTATGTCACCCTTCTCTAGTCTCAGCACTCATCAATCTCTATTTTTTTTATTTTGAAGGCTCAAATCATGCCTATGGTTCCTCTAGTATCAAAAGTGTCCATGATTATTACCATGAGGTGACACGTCCGGTCGTTTGACCTCAATAATATAAAAGAAATAAAATAGTAAAAAGTCCCGCTCACCCAATTAAGATGGTCACCGCACAAATGCCACCTACGGAGCCCTTAGCAAAAAACGGCGAGCGTGACGCGGCATATTGATATCTCACGTTGTTTTCGCAAAAAAATGCTTGTTTGGGTTCCGATTATTTCGAAAAATATTTTCACTAGGCTGTAAATACGGACGTCCAAAGTAATACGAAAATATTAAATAAAAAAGACAAAAGATATATTAAATTAGTTATTGAATTATTAGTATTACTAATAATTCAAATATTAATACGTTCCTAATAGAAATTTTTAGCTTGAAGATTTTCAACAAATATCTTATTTTAAACGATTTGAACGATCTTGCATTTAACCAAACATCTCGTTATGATACAAAAGTGAATTATATTCGCCTGATTGTAGTCAAGTTTTATCCAATATACAGATTATATATTTGGAAACTACATATTTTTTGTTGTACATACATTTTGTTTGCGTTTACATATATGCCTATTTTTCACTTAGTAAGTAAATAATACTTACTGCCGTGAGGTACCGGCAGAGTAGAATAGTACTTCCCTCTATACTAGGAGTCGTAAGAGGCGACTAAGATACCAAAACCGACAGATGGCGGTATATCCATCCAAAAAAGTGTAGCTCAAATACACAGGGTAAATAAGATTGCTGTGTATCAATTTAAAGGGTGAGAGAGGCAGTAATATTACTGAGTAATGTGACATAATATCTTCAAGTTACACGGTTGGTAAAGCCCTAGTAATATCCTTATAATATTACGAGCGTCTATAGGCTGCAGTGAGGCTCGCTATTAAGCAGAGTGCAGCCTTGTTTGTGACATATTAATAAAATAAATATATATATATATCATGCTAAACCTTAGCACACAAAATAGAAACACCAATGAGGGTCGAATGTCTTTATATATACAGTGTCAGAAAGCTCCTCTAGAAACTAGAAGTAAGTTTTACTGCCATCACGGTTATTAACCGGTTCATTTACGACACCTCCCCCCCCTTTTTTCCCCTTATCCGGTATAGGGCGAAGGTAACGACCACCGGTATTATTGATTGATTTGTTTTTATGGGCCTTCTTATGGTGATAGTTCCACGCCGATGGTTCGTCTTCAAACTTTTATATCGTCATCGTTGGGGGAGATTGGCTGTCAGGTGTTGGCAACAGATAGGGCAGGATCGAGATAAAAATATTTTTGCCAATATTTCGGGGATATAGGGATTTTGTTTATCTTTACAATACGTGTAAGATTCCATAAGTTTTAGTTTCTATTTCTTCTTTATAAATAAAATGTCGTGTCACAAGGTTTGCCCGGGATGTACTTCTAAAGTAGTAAACCGATTTTAATCAATGAGAATAAACTCTTATTCAAAGACAATTGTGTAAGATTTTACAAAAACATCCTCTGAATAATTTCAGGAAATATGTTAAATATAAGCTTTTCTCGAAAGCTTACTATTGTGTTAAAGATTATGTCAACGATAAAACTGCTTGGAATTGAATTACTTTAACCACTAGATTAAAGACGGTGGTTTGTTAGCGCTGACGCCGGCAAGGATTTCATTGTCGCTATCTACTGCATAGGTGGTGGTGGTATCTTTATAACTACCAATTTTTGAAGGTGTAGGTAGTTTTGATATACGTCATTAAGTTTACCTTTTGCGTTATTCTTGAATTTATTTGAAGGCATATTTATAATTCTACGTAGGGCTTAATTATAAGATCTTACATACATATTTAAAACCCAGTCACAGAGAAATACAAACAATTATTCTGTGTAGGGATCGAACCCACTACTCTTGGTCAACATGATGGCATCGCTGTTGATTTCTGAAGTATTGAGATTTTTATATAGGGTTTTGTGAACTAGCACCAAAGTTAATAAGAACAAGTAAAGATGACTTTCTCTACAAAGAACACTCGTTTATATCATTGTAATAAAAATTATTTTAGAAAGTATTCTAAGAATTTTAGAAAATAATCTGAGAACGGAAATTATGTCTATAATAAAACTCAGTAGAGTTTCATTATAGCTCGACTATAGCCCAGAAGATTCTCGCAATATTATTTCTTAGGAAAACGGAATAAAATTTACTTAGAATTCTTGTAATTTAAAATAACACATTAAAAGGAAGGTTATGTAAGTTAATATTATAAATACGTTATGTTTTTTTTCAATAACGCAAGCAACAGCGAAGCTTCTTTATTTTATCATCATCATTGTACCAGCCATTGGATGTCCACTGCTGGACATAAGCCTCTCCAAGAAATGAGGTTTTTTGCCTATAATTGCCGCACTGGGCAAGCGTATTGGCAATCGCAGAGTACATCTATCGCGACGGGGATGCTGCTACCCATCCCTCTTACGACACCTGGTGCAGTGGAAGGTACAATTCTATTCTGCCGGTACCTCTCGGCACGGCATTCATTTTAATAATACTAATTATTAGTTTTTACTGGACCTCGTTTACTGTTAAAGCTATTCGGTGGGATGTTGTTAGTGTCAGGCGTGCGCAGTCTGTTGCCACATTTATGAGGATGGTAAAGGAGCATTTCCTGTCATTGCAATGATTGGTCCAACAGAAGACTACAGTATTCATTATTTAAATATATGTGTGTTAATTTTGTAAAATAAGTTTTATTTTTATTTATATATTTATTGGTATGTAATTCTATTATTATGTATATTTAGTATTAGTATTATTTTATTCTATTTTATTTCTATAAAATAAACACATCGAATATTTTCCTCGTTTGTGTCCATCCAAAGGTTGCCTGGAAGAGATCGCTTTAAACGATAGGGCCGCCAATTGTATTATAATCTACAAGTTTTATTTTTCTTTATGTAATTATCTGTGTACAATTAAGAGTATTATAATTATTATTAATAATGTATTAAATGTGTTATAAAGATAACTCATAAGTGTTGTTTTCATATCGTTCTAATATATGATTACTCGCTTTTAAATTTATTTTGTAGTACTTAAGAATTTTTTTAATGTTTGTCCCTCGTAAGTAAATTATTGTATTTCTTGTGAGAATAAAGATCTGGAATCAGAATAAGAATGCAGATTGATTTATCATTGTTTTACGAAAAATAATGCTAAGTTCTTTCAAAATGCTGTCAATACTGACTTTATAATTGTGAAAGTGTGTCTGTCTGTCATGATTTTAAAGTTTACTTATGATCCGATTTGGATTAAATTGGAGATGTGAACAGCTTATATACTAATTATGGTTTCATAAAAATCTCGACGTGTTATCAAGGATAATAAATGTCATCATCACCATATCAGGTATAAGATGTTCACTGCTAGACATAGGCCTTCCTAAGAAATTGTGTAGCTTTGACAGCTGCCCATTCTGTGCATTTGAGCTACACTGTTGGGTATGGATATACCGCCATCTGTCGGATCTGGTACCTGCGCTCACTCTTAAAATAACGTCGCTTAAAACCAATTGCTACTTGAATAAATATATTTAACACCCAGGCACAGAACAAACACAAATATCGTCAAATAAAGACCATAATTAAAAATTCTTACACAAATAATAAGACCTAGAAAATTGTGCTTGTAATAAGCTCCTGTAATCTATAAACGCGCCACAATTCCACCAAAACTGGCCGACGAACCATAGCTAGATAGTAAATCCACAAATATCCATTAGACAAATGCCTTAGGACAGTAATGTTGTTCCGTAAATCGTTTTATGTTAACATTACACCCGATGACAATCCGTCTGGAAGTCTGCTCGCGCCTAATTAGATTACTTGCTTAACGTCCGGTAGTGATGGACTGATTGGAAACAAATAAACACGGTTTATGGACACCAAAACATATTTATACCCTAGTTTACCCGACGGGCCTGATGGCGCAGATAGTAGATATTCTGTCTTATTCGCCAACAGTCGTGGATTCAATCTCCACCCAGGACAAATATTTATATGGCAATTTTTATGTTTGTCCTGTGTCTGGGTGTTACATATTTAAGTATTATATTTGTGATTCCTCTGTGTGATGTCCGTAACACAAGTTTTTGAAGCGACTTATCATGGAGTCAGGTCAATGTATGAGATGCTCTTAGCTGCGTCTCTCGCTTCTCGCGTTAGTCCTTTCATACACGCTCGTTTATCTTTGGTACTTCTGGTCTGGACCGTCTTTAGTACCTCTTCGACTTGGCAAGATATGTTCGCCTAGGTCGTCCTATAACAACTCTTACATTCTCCTCCATCCTTTCGACTTGTCCAAACACCATCTTTTACACCACATTGAAATCGTATCATACAATTATTTAATGTATTTCTCACATTCACACCATACGTACTTCGAAATTCCGAAATCCTCTCATTGCATATGCCCTTCTAAAATAATCTTATCAAACTATTATAATTCCAGTACTGTAGAGAATTAAGTGTTAATTGATAAGTAGACTTATTTACACTAATCCTAATATAAAATCATATTATTCTTGCTAAGTGACACTAACTACATTCCCTTGTTCGAATTCTAGACCTGTATCAATTGCATACTCGTGTAACACACTAACCGCTCTATTGTCTCAGCACTCCTATAAACCAATCAGTCGCAACACCTCGAGACCACACGTGCACTCAATCAGCCCTTCCTGCCCACTCCGCTGTCGCGTTAATGACTAATTACGCTTGTACAATCCTCCTACACACACCACTGTTTGTATCCGCAACAACCCAAACCCTTTACAGGAATCTCGGTCTTAAAGGCTCGGGAATTAGCTCCGAGACTACAAGCAGTTCAATTGAGACGTTCTTTATACAGAACGCTCGGTCGGAGTACGCTCATTAGGTATTTAGTGGCATTGTTTCCTCGCACAAAGGAATTGCGACTGTATTATTATACGATAAAGGTTATTTTAGTGGAAGTCGGTTGAGTTTAGTTAGGTCTTAGAGTATGTCTGGATAGGTAACGAGGAAGGCTTCCTGAGGAAAGGAATCGGTCCGTAATGAGTTGGGTGCTATTCAAAACGTCGGTAGCTCTGTTTGAGAATTTTCTTTATACACGGCTATTTTTGAGGCAGTGCTGGTATAGTTGGATAGGCGTCTAATAAGCCGTGTTTAGCACAATGGTAAATCCGATTATTAATCCTTTATGCTTCGATCAGTTTGGCTGCGAGGAGCAGCTTTGCCTGGATTAGTATGCTGGCCATTGATAATGTTAACGCGTGAATTGAACACTAATTGCTTACACGCTGTAATTCTCATCAACTCTTGAACTTGGACGGGTTATATCCATTTCGTCTGCTTCTTAATTGTCCTTAGTATACAAAGAGGCCGCGTGATGCATCCGTGTCTCCATTGCCATTAAACAATTTTCATGCACATAGTATTATTTAGATTATCTGTATCATTTATGTTTTCTCAATATGAAACTATTGATAAAAATAACTAAGCACGTTCCATTTACATGAACATAATAGTATTTTATAAGATTTTCAAAAACATCTTGTTGTTTTGTTTGTAAATGTATTATATATATTATTTAACTGTTTATTCTCTATTTTAAAAATACATTATGAACTATGTGCCTTTGTCACATCATCTTGTTGAGATATTTTTTTCATTTAAGATAAGGAAGTTCTTTGTATTGAAGCATTATCTTCAATTTAATATTTATTACCCAGCAATGTTACATGATAGACATTTTAAGAAGACCCGTATTTTTTATAAATCAAAATAAAAAATCGCTTTATTATAAATGTTTTGCAACTGAGAGAGACGTTGGATTACTCAAATAGTGGAGCTCATATATCTTTCTACTTCTAATTATTGTTTAATAATTATAATATTTAGGCATCGCACAAAAGTTGTTGTTTGATTGCGCTGCGTAATCTCTGACTATATAACATATTTTTTATGACTATTTGATATTTTGCTTACTAGGCTTTGTTTTACCTTTTCATAGACACAATGAAACACAGATAGTATTTCTCAGTATTTAAACTTTGTGTATATTAAAAACAAATTCAGTAAAATAAAAAAAATATCTATAATCTTCATACCTACATCACTTAATATTCTGAAACGTGTTCTTTCAACAGTAATAAATATGTATAAACATACTAAATATACTTCTACAGAAATTTTAATGTTAAAAAAGTGTAATTCCATATGCTAAAAGTATTTAAAGTTTTGTTAATCCAAACTAGACATGAAAATGGCAACTAAGCAATCTACTTTTGACTGTAGTGAAATTTCTGTAAATGATAAATGTAATAAAAATCTTAAAATGTTATTTCATATTATGTTTTATAAAAACCGTTTCGAATCTTGCATTGGTAAATAAATACGATCTTCTCAAACCTTAAAATCATCATTAACAAACCAGCGATTGGAAGCCCACCGGCCATAATTGCCGCGCTGGGTAAACGGCTGGGTTGGCAATAGCAAAGGCCAGCTTTCGCAGCGGGGATGCTGCTATCCATTCCCGCCTTGTGCATTTGAGCTGCACTGTTTCGGGTGGTTATACCGCCATCTGTCAGTTTTGGTACCTTAATCACCTCTAGTTACACCTGGTACAGGAGGAGGTACTATTCTACTCTGCTGGTACCTCACGGTCAATCTTCAAATCTAAAATATCAATTTAGAATCATTTTAATTGTATACTAATTTAACAAAGATTGCCCATAATTAACCTTAGACCACAATAAACAAACACATTTACGACAGCACGTTGAACTTACGGGATCGTCTCATATGATCCACCGAGTCGACGATACTCCACAGACGGTCTGATTGACCTCATTAACCTTGTAGTTTATATCCCGCAGTCCAATTCGCGTATAAATATGAAGTGTCAGCCGTACGACACGCAGAACGCATCAGAATTTATTCGTTTCTCTTATTATTCCAAATTGCTGCACCGTTCGTCATTGAAGAATGTTAATCAAGGCAGTTATATTAGGTATAATTGCATACTTCGTTTTCGAATCAACTGCGTCGACTTCAGATATCGGTGAGTTGGTATTATACTCTGTTGGTTTGTCCGTTTTGTTTCTGAGTTAACAGCTGTCGTCTCATCTGTTTTAGTAATCGACAATGATTCGGATGGCAGCCCGCTGTCTCAGACCTGTCTACGGTGTATTTGTAAGGTAAGAAATCTCTAGTGAACAACTTACAGTTAACTCACTCATAACTTTAGTTCATTATTTGACAGGTCCGATGGCGCAGATTGTAGTGATCCTGTCTTGTGTGCCAAGAGTCGTTGGTTCGATCCCCATCTAGGACAAATATTTTTATGTTTGTTCTATGTTTGTATTTAAGAATTATATTTATGATTTCTCTGTTGTCCGATGTCCAGCACACATGTATTGTAGTTTGCATACATTTTTTATGTATGTAGAGGTGTTTACAAAGCCTTGACATACTAGTGTATAAAGCGCCCTAGTTGGGTTGATACTTGATATATATCTATATACATGTGAAGGTAATGGGGTGCAAGAAGGATGAAGGTTGCGTGGGGAACGTCTGCGGCGTGTTCCACATCACGCAAGGCTACTGGGAGGCTGCGCACTACAGGGACAGCAGCGCAGACAATATTCCAGGTGTGACAATTATCAGATTATCATGATATCTGACGGGCCCAAGGCGCGATGTGGTTGTGTTCTTCTGTTATCCGCTAAGATTCGTGGGTTCGATCCTTACTTATGACAAATATTTAGGGGTCGTTCAAGTTTTACGTAATGCATTATGGGGTAGAAAAGGGGGGAGGGGTTGTAAAAATAAAAGAATAGACATTTAAAATTTTACGATTTGGCAATCTTTTAGGTTATTACGTTTAGGTTCGAAGGGTCTTAAGTTTTAATCCCTTGATTGAGTACGTTACATTTATTTTGTTCTTTAAAGTATTAATTGAAGTGAATTTATTCAATTCTCAAATGCAGAAAAACGTTATGCGTTAAAAGGGGGAAAAAGTCTACGAAAATTGCGTTTCGTAATACTTGAACGCTCCCTTATGTGATGAACACTTGTATTTATACTGTTTAATTTCACTTTCCGATTTCCTATATCGTGTGGATATTATATTTATAACTTCATTACTTTTACCGTTAAAAAATTAAGATATTTGAAATGCGTATTGGGTTGCGATAACAAAATTTATTTAAGGTTACAAACGTCATTTGTTGGGAGTGTATCGTTATATCATTAAGTCAAAGTCAAACAACTCATTATTTAAATAAGCTTATTTTTAGGCAAAGGCACTTTTAAATAATTAATAATGACTTTGAGTATAGATTTGCTAATAACAATTTTTACAAATGACCGATGACCCTGATAAACCGTGTTATAAGACTTATTTTAATACTAGTCTACCGGCACCAGACGGGTCTTATAACTAAATTTATAACAGATTCATTACGCGAACCGCCAGAAAAAAACCTAACCGAACCTAGGTTCTAATGACACCTAATGGTAGATATTATTGGAACCCATAACGTCAAATCACGAAATGAAAATGTTATTTTACCTCTCCTATGACAGAGTAGGTATCGTTACATGTGACTGAGGGACCAGAACTAATACATGGAGGTATATCAATCTCAAGTAGTGTAGCAACAAGAAAGGAATTTTGCCCAGAGCCGTGTTGGTAATCGCAGAGCGCAGCTTTGGTGACGGGGAAGCTGCTACCCATCCTCACCCTGTACATTTGAGCTGACTTTTTTGCATGGATATACCGCCATCTGTCGGTTCTAGTACCTTAATCACTTCTTACGACACCTGGTTCAGGGGGAGGTACTATTCTACTCTGCCGGTACCTCACGGCTAAAGCCTTATTATTTAGTTTAAACTCTAAGGTAAGTTTATACTTTTAATGTCTAGGTAATATACAGATGTTTTCTACTTAAAAAATAGATAGAGTCAGTATGCCTGTTGTTACAGAGTATGAGGAATGCAGCAACAACGTTTGGTGTGCGACCAGGACCGTACAGAGGTACATGACGCGGCACTTGCCGGTAAGCGGTAGATATTTATGTTTATCGCACCTGCACCAAGATCATTTGAAACCTTTCTTGCAATATTTACCACACCTCTTATAGTGGTACCTAAGTCTCAACTATTTCTACCACCGAAGAACATTGAGCATTGCTGCGTTTGAAAACTAGGTAATATTACATAACATCTCCATGTCACAAGGTTGGCGACGCGCTAATACGAGCGTCTATAATCTACAGTGACGATAGTATCGCGCGGACTGTATGCTTATTTATTGACCTGGTTTAATAAAAAAAACTGTCCCCAGACCTGCGAGTCCAAACGCCCGGATCGTCTCCGATGCGAGAATGCACTCGCCGCCCATAAACTCGGCCACAATCGTTGCGAGCGAAATCTCACCGTCGCAAGCCGCAATAAGCTGCTCTCGTGTCTTCAGAAGCTGACCTGGAAGTGGCTGGAAGACGATGATAAGAAGTAATCACTGATATCGCTTCACACATTGCTCACCGTAGGAGAGGTCTACTTTGACTCTCTCTTTACTTGAGGATGTAAAATGAAGGAGGCCATGCTTGAAGAGAACCTTAGAACTGTACAGTAGGCACTGGACGTAGACACTATGTATAGATCCCAACCATAAAAGCCGTATACTGATAAATACTTACCATGCACCGCAAGCTCAGTGAAGGACGTCCACCTTCGTCCACTGCAAGGTGGACGTTAGCGTTCAGATAACTATCCTGGGCCTGAAAATCTTGAAAAGGCTTTCTTATAAACGAATATTAGACTATAATGATAATTTATTAAAAATGGTTAATTCATACAAAATAAAATGCATTTCATGTAAATTGACATGTATAATAAATTACGGTGTAGCCAAAATTGCCCTCTGTAGTCAAAGTAATCTGTTTCTACAATACTTAATCGTATTTAGCAATGTCATTCCCTTCCATGTCATTAAATGGATTCTACTGTACTTTTATATGTATTAAGTAAGAAGTTGTTAGTTTGGGATTACAAACGGATACATTAATTTTATTTAAATATTTATATGATGTAAAGAGTAATTATAAATTGATGGTATGTTAGTTAGAGGAAAGGCGACACGGTCGTGCTCTAATCCATCAAACTCTTGCTAATGCTAATTCAGCCTCAAAGTTAGCTGGGCCATCGATATCGATGTATGGACAACATTGCTTTCAGGGATGCCACTTGACACGTTTTACTTGCTTCAAATATTATAGATTTGTTGATTTTCGCAAAAGTTGTTTTAATTCATACTCTTATCATCATTATCATATCACAGCAGTGCGCTGCTGTGATATATGTCTCCCCATGAAAAGGTGAATTTTGCCCGTAATTCCCGCGCTGGGCAAGCGTGTTGGCAATCTTTTCAAAAAGCTTTCGCGACCGAGATGCTGCTGCCCATCCCCGCCTTGTGTATTTAAGCTACTCAGAATATATTACTTTCATATTTGAATCGAATATTATTCACATAAAATAGCAGTGGCGCAGGTAATAGCAGTGCTCTTGTGCTCCAAAATTAATTTCTTACAAAAACTTAACACACACTTTCAATGACACATAATCTACAATGAAGTAAATATTATTGTCTATAGGCTATTATAGTATGTCAACATTTTGCTAACGACAAAAACAAAATATTGAAATAAAATGGATTATTAACAGGAGAACTTTAAGTTTCTATAATTTCTCACAAAACCTGATTGACCTGAATCGGAGATAAATCGCTGAAAGCACTTGTGTTACAGACATCAGACAACAGAAGAATCATAAATATTAATTATCTAAATATATGTTCTAGGTGGGGATCGAACACACGACACACAAAATGAAACATTAATTGTTTATAGGCTTTAGAGATTATTTTCTTTAGTCGTGTTGCATATAAAAATATTGTTAATCACAATAACAAGAATATTGGCAAATAAACTTAGGGCCTATTTAAATATTTTATTGTATGGATTAGGCACTTGATAGAAGATCTTTTAATTTACAGAATTTTGACTAGCCCGATGGCGCAGAGTGCAAATATTTATGTTTGTTCTGTGTCTGGGTGTTAAATATATGTATAAGTGTAGTATATTTGTAATTCCTCTGATGTCTGACGTCCGTAACACAAGTTCTTTAAGCGACTTATCAGTGTACAATGTATGAGAAGTTGTGGGAATTTATTTATTTATTTATTGAATGGTCACTAGTTTGAGTCAACACAAAAGAAGTCTGTGTCAATTGGGAGGCGACAGTGCGGCGGCAGCCCTGCGGTAGTATAATCACGGGACGTAAGACCGTAACAGCGTTAGCCGGCGGGGCCGAGTTGGCGCGATCGAGTTACCATGTGTCGCAGCACGGATCGGCAAATAACCTCGTTAGGTACAGTGTTCGATTGCAGTTAAGTAAGCTATTTGTTCACTAAAAGCTTGTCTCCATTGACCAATGTTTTATGTTTATATAGGTAATATATAGTAACATATGGCCAGAAGCAGTCCATCTTTAATAGGTTGAAAAATAAATTCCCACAATATTGACCTGTAATGTTAAGTCGCAAAGCACTTGTGTTACGCACGTCCGGATTATAGACAATATAATATATACATACATACATCACGCCTGTGTCGGGGTTGGCGTGATGTATGTATGTACGATCTTGGCATACCTCTCTCGGTTAGCTTAATCGCATTAATCCTTTCATATACTCTCGTTTATTCTTAGTACTTTTAACCTGGCTTTTCTTTAATACCTCTTCTACCTGACTAAAGTACGATCGTCTAGGTCGTCCCATGCTTCCGTTCTATAAATTTTTGCTGTGATTCTACTTTCTGCCATCAAAGGATGGATGAAAGTAGAATATAAACTACATGCCTAAGCAATACACATAAATATGAATTAATTCAATCATTTCTTCTTCCTTTCTATTCCTTTCTTCTTCCTTCCTTCTTTCTTTCTTCTATCTTTCTTTTTCCTTTATTCTTTCTTTCTTCAATCGGAATTGCCACCTATCTCCTTAATTAATATGCTTATCCAGCAAACAAATAAGCGACTTGTTATAAAGTCTTAAAGAGTAGGCTCTAGTTTCGAATGAATATTTTTTACGTCATAATTAAAAAGTGTTAGGCAAATTGCAAACCTTTTTATATGAAGTAGTTAAAAAAACACACATTTATTTATCTAGAATCAATCTCCATCAATGTACAAAATCGCCGAACGTCTCAAGCATTAAGCTGGAACACTTGCCGCACTGTAAAAAAGTTACCGTCGCCATAACGATGCCCATTACCTAATGAATTATGTGTGCGCCATTAATCCGGCGCGGGATATCACTCATCTGCTGGCAATTAGATCTAATTGAATATTAAGGCGGTTGCTTATAAAACACGAATGGCTGCTTAAAGATTGCCCGCCTCACTACATCCTGAGAGTGGTTAGTTTGAAGTTGTCTGATCTGGGCATCAATGATGTAATAGGATGAAGGTACGTTATCTTCTCCCGTTTCTTGTGAACCAGCGAAACTCGTTCCAACTTCGGACGGGATAAACATATATTTTATAGGTTTTTTAAGGTGTACAATACTGTAGGACATTGTTTTGGTCTATCGTGACGGCAATATTATCGCAAATTTTCAGTATTTCTCTACTATATAATGTTATTTTATTATGCATATAAACTTTTCTTTTGAATCACTATCTATTTAACATTCGTTGTGTAGTTTTAAATATCTATGCATTTATAGGAACAGACAGGGAAAAGCAACTTTGTTTCATACTATGAAGTAAAGTGGTGTACACAGCGCCGTTGCCTTTACAAAGAAAATCTGTACGATTGTTTCTGCCCCTTAATATTATGACGTCACAATTTTAACAAATGTTGTAAATCTATTAAAATGTATGCAATTAAGTAGTGTTTCAGAATTTAATAAATTTCATAGTACATTGAAAATGTTCAATCAAGTTGTGTATAGCAAAGGCTCTTTTGTTTTGTACACAACTAGTAAGCCCTTGCAATAAGGACGTAAAATTACATAATATTTTTTATATGTTATTTATATAAATTCTAGATGATCATTTTCTAATGCCACGGGGTATAGGCAGAGTAGGATAGTACCTTTTCCAGCACCAGGTGTCGCGGGAGGCGACCCTCCTCCCGAAACCTACAGATGGCGATGTAGATACAAACATACATATATCACGAATGTTTTCCATCGGAATAGGCAGAGACTTTGGATCTCCACTTGTTACAATCATAGCATACCTTTCTTGCTTCCCTTATTCTGAAGAACGACCACACCATCAGAATCAAGATGGTGATATAATCATAATAATAGGCCTTTAATAATCCATAAATAGAAAAAAAAATACATCTTAGCCCCTATTAGGTATAGGCCTCCTCCAGTGTACGCCATTTATATCTATCATCAGCTGTTTTCAACCAATACTTTTCTGACACTTTTAGAATGTCATCTAACCAGCGAGCTTTAGGTCTAGTTTTTTTTCTTTTGCTTTCAGGACCATTCCATTTTGTTACTAGCTTTGGCTTTTTATCATCAGAGGATATATCCACCCGAAATATCGTGACTCAAATGCATCAGAGCGGGGATGGGCAGCGGCATTACCCGTTGCAAAGCTACGCTGTTACGTTACGGATTAAAACCCAGATCGGCAATATTTCCCGTTTCTTGCGGAGAACTACGCAGCAGCAGTGTACGAAATAGAAATAAAACCAACTGCAAATTATACTGCTCAATCCATAATGTTTGAAATGAATTAAAGATATATTTAGTTAAATAATCTTGAGATATTTTTTTGTCATGTGGTTTGTCTGCAATGAACTTGAGAACTACTGAATTGATTTTAATCAATGTCTGGTCTCTGTGCACAGCTCGAACTAACTTGAGAGGTCGTATAGTGTATATCTAAAATTACAGTCTCGATATTATTTTCATGATAAACATATAAGTAGGGTTAACGGGTTTGTCGGGCAGCTAGTTATTTATATGTAAATAAGTATTATATTCAAATACAAAAATATTGAAACACGTTTACGACCACTTAGAGTATTAAGCACGATTTGCCAAATATTTGTGTTGCCATAAATAAAAGTAAACCGCATATACGCAAGGCGAGGGAATCCTCCCCGATTATAGCCACCTATCACCGTCTAAGCCGAGACTCGATACTTCAATTTTCGATTCGAAAACTATTTGGAATAACAGATATGTTCCAGTTGTGTTTGCTCTAGTTTGTATTCAATTATTAGATGCGTTGGGTACCGGCGCAGTAGAATAGTACCTTCTGTGCTTAACCGGGCAACCGATAGATAGCGCTACATCCATCTGAAACAGATCAGCTTAAATACCATAGGGTGGGGATTGGCAACTGTACCCTCGTCGCAAACTTGCGCTTTGCGATTGCCACCACGCTTGCCCAGCTCCGCTATTATGGCAAAAACTTTCCCTATTATGGGGGGCCCTATGTCCAACAGTGGACTTTATGTGGTATAGTAGTGTATATAAAGTGATTTCTTACTAATATCATGAAGACGTAAACAGAATAGGGTAAATCATCTTTCCCACTATCTTATCAATGTCAATATTATGATTCAGGTATACCTGTCGTTTCTGGCACGTTAGTCGCTTCTTACGACACCTGATAAAGGGGGAGGTACTATTCGACTCTGCCGGAACTTCACGGCTGATTTATTGTTACCTACTGTATTTCTAGATTGAAAGCCGAGTCACTTTCCGACCCTCAAACGCGGCACCGTCGTTATGTAGGTACGTTTGTCACAATAATGTGGTCCCGCGGTGCGCGCTCGCCCTAACAGCACATTAAAACTCATATTAGACATTCACGCCGTACTTTATTGTGGTGTTTGAACGTGAGAAGTCGCCTTATTGATATTAAATAAATATTTTATCACGCCGACAATAAACGCGTGCGCCGAGGAAGGTGTATATTTTATTTTATGGCACTTTATACTATCGTTGTCACGGTTAATGTCACTTTTTTAACATTGAACTCGCTACCTTATCCTGTAGAGAGATATTATTTTTAAGAAATTTTCATTGACCGGTTTCTGATAACATCATTAAATTTTGTTTTGTAAATTATAAAAAAATAGTCACTTATAGTAGACATAACACTTGCCGGATTAACTATCCGGCAAGTTGTTGTAGTGGAGGGTAGTTTATTTTACAGGTATACTTTGTATGAGTTCTGGTGTGAATTATCTGCAAAGGTAGATCTCTTACAAAGGTCGACCGCATTGGTACCTCACTTTCATCTATTTTTACAGCCAAATAGCAGTGTTTGTGTTTTTGTGTTCTGTTGAGGGTGAGGCAGTGAAATTACTGGGTAATGTGATATATATCTTCAAGTCACAAGGCTATCAACTCCTTGGTATATATTAGATATCCCTGTCATATTACGAGCGTTCTATACTCGATTGTCATCTTCAGCATCAAACCAGCCATTGGAATTCCACTGCTGAACATGGGCTTCTCTAAGAGAGGAGGAATATTGCCCATAATTGCAGTGCTGGGCAAACGTATTGGCATCGCAGAGCGCAGCTTTCGTGACTGGGATACTGTTGCCCCCCCCCCTGTGTATTTGAATTGCTCTGCTTTAGTTGGTTATACCGCCATCTGTCGGTTCTGATCGCCTGAGTCGTCTCTTGCGACATTTGGCGCTATAAGAGGTACCTCATGGCCTTCACATAAAATGATAATCTACAAGCAATTATTGAATTATTAGCTTTTTAAATATATTCACATTCTGAGATTGTTCATTATCTACTTAAGAAGTCTGTGTACTACGACAATAAGGGTTATTCCATTATCTTACAAAACAATCATTTGTAAAACAAAGCAAGATAACATTATAGCAGCCGTAAAATGTCCACTGTTGTACATATGCCTCCCCAAGAGAGTGGAAATTTGCGCTGTACCAACATGGTGGCAATCATAGAGCATAGCTTCGTAACGGAAAGCTGCCTTCCCACACCTGCCCTGTTGCATTACGAATTGCGAGTCCTGGTACAGAGGAGGTCCTGTTTTTCTCTGTCTGTATCACATGGCTAACTGCAAATTAACTTATTAATTCATAAAAGCAACCGAAGTAATAAAAAAATTGCAAGTACAGTTTCTTCGATTTTCATTAAATTGAAAACGTAATAAACATCACGTATTGACAGTCTTAGCGTGTATTGATTCTGTGAGATAAGCTTTTCTCTTATGAACAGAGCGTAGTTACTCCAACAAATTGTTTTTCCCCAAATTCACTTTCTAAAACCCACTCCCGCCCAAGGTATCCATTCCGCTGATCCCACTTTTTAAATAACCAATCTTCTTATTTACTCACACGACAGTTTATGTAGGAACCAATCCAATTCTACGGCGTTCGCGGAGATTAAGGCTCCGTCGCCCCCCCCTTCCCACCATTCCCCCCACGGACCATTTCCACATAATCCGTATAAATCCACTTTATATTCATCCACCTTAAAGGCCGCAATAAAAGTATCTGTATTTTTACGTGCCGCAGCTCGGGCGAGCTGATTTGTATAAATTGGCAGCCATCACCTTATACAGCATCGAAGTAAACACGTCCACTATTTCCGAGGAGGAATGGAGGCTCGAGCGGAATTGCCGACACATAATAATACAGTAAAAATAATGAAATGCAAGACACCAACACAAATAACTTTTACATACAAAAAATACTGGCTTCCCGTCCACGTGGTCACTTTGTATCTAATATTTCAGACTCTCAGAATCAAAAGTTCTATGGCATTCTTTACGGCTTAATACATCTACTTGGTAAATATAATTACAATAAAAACGCTAGAAAATCCGTGAAAGCGTTACAAAGAAACAACTACTCTTTAGCAATAAAAATAATTGTATGGATTTAGATAAGATTTGACAGTTTTCTATTACAGGGTCAAGATCAACTCAGGTTTTATTCAATATCATCATCATACCAGCCATTGAAAGTCCACTGCTGGATATAGGCCTCCCCAAGAACCCATAATGGCCACGCTGGGCAAGCGTATTGTCAAACCAGAGCGTAAATTTGCGATGGGGATGCTGCCCATCTCCGCCCTGTGCATTTGAAAAACACTGTTTCTTCTGTTTCCAGTATCTCAGTCGCCATAAACGATGAAATTAAAAAGAAAGTACAATATTAAATAATAGAAGACTACTTCATATATTTTATTAGTCTTCTTTCGTCCAGTAATTACATCTTACAAATATTCAACAAATGAATAAATTTTACGTACCATCACAATTTGCTTCACCAATCCCCTGATTGCTAGCAACACTTTGAAAAGATCACATTACCATGTCACTAGCAGTAAATCAAAGGCAACAAATATCTGCACAGTGGCGCCCCCATAGGTGTTTAGGGCTATTTGAGATATGACTCACGCGGTGTATTAAACTTGAGATCGGCTTAGGGAACAGAGGGATGGAGTTGCTTTTGCTTAACATTTTTCCTTAACCCGCTTCAGAATAACATATGTTTTCTTGATTGACATGTTTATGCTATTGCTATTAAGAATTCTCACTACATCTCATATATTGATCAGATGAAATCAGAGATCGAGGAGTCACAAATATAATACTCAAATACATACATTTAACATCAGGTAAAATACAAATATCATCATATAAATATTTGTCCTGGATGGGGATCGAGCTCACGACCTTTAGCGCACAAGATAGGATAACTACCATCTGCTCCATCGCGTCCGTCAAATCGCCATTGGTCAATTAGTTGATCATTATCAGTTATAGGCTGAATTACTGTTCATATGAAAAGCCCGATAGAACCTTTTACCCCGCCCTCTGACAAGGTAACGAACGACTGGACAAATATTTATGTGATGAGATTTTTATCTTAGTTCTGTGTCTACGTATTAAATTAATTTTGATATTCGTAACACAGGTATTGTAGAATCTCAGTACTGCATTGGCCTACGATTTATTCGGTGTTTTGAAACGATAAATTCGGTGTACAACATTACAAATAATAATGTACCTTATTCCGTCAGCAGCGATGTGAGATCACTGCGTCAGTATTCAAAACTTCGGACTGCACAACATTGTAGCAAAACTTACTACTCCTAAATTTAGATTTTATCGTAGCTTCATTTCCTAGTCGTGTAAATTATAATAATTGTAATAAAATCCATTTGGTATGGTTTGGTTTTGTAGTCTGGAATCTGAATTATATAAGGGGTATTAATTAGAAAATAAATTTTATAACATGTGGTGTGGATTAGGGATATAGAATGGACGGAAAAAAGTTGGACGAGGAAAGTAATTATAAGGCAAACTTTAATGGAGCAGTCAGAAGGCATATAACTCGAAGGATATACACTGATTGAAAAGTGAAAGAAGTTTTGTTTAGTATTTACTTATTTAAAAACTCTACAGCCATGCATTGTATAAACATGAACTAGCATATTAAATATAAAATAGCATATTTAGTATAAAAAAAGAATATATACTAATAGAAACCCATCCTTTAGTTACTTTCTGACATATTTAATAATTGGCTAATTTAAACCAAAAACAGACAGCAAAAACCCTCTTAAGGATCATTCATCTATCAGAGCATGTTGCATGATCCTTCATACTGAAACGCCTGATATCATGTCTATGTGAGACGTGATATCAGGCGTTCTTTAAAAATGTTTCAAAATGATATCTCATTCCAGTTCCATTTCTATTGAGAATATTTTGACAAGTTTATAAAACTATTCTTAGATATTACATTATTATCAGCATCATTATAGCAATCGTAGAACATCCAAAGCTGGATATAGCTGAGCAGCTATGTCTAGCTTTGGATGTCCTATATATACCGACTTCCCCCGTTCTGGGGGGTCCCAGTAAGGGAGAATTCGGTGATGGAAATTGCAGAACGCAATTTTGCAATAGGGATTCAGTTACCTGTACCCTGTGCATTTGACGTTCCCCATTTCCCGGTCGATCCGGTATTTTAGACGCCCTTTTACGACACGCACAAAAGGAGGTGCTATACTTTGCCGGTACCTCACGGTAAGGGTTACATCCAGTTAATTCTGTATTCAAGAACAACGTTAGTAACCTTACTTGTTCGAATTATCAGTGTCCTAAAGAAAAAAAAGAGCGTCTCCATAGGTACTGCTGTTCGTCCACGCAAGATCAGTAATTCGCAGTTTGTATTCATACGCGCTCGCTCGGCCGCGACGCCGTTTCACGGTGCTATTCCATCTATTGCGCTGTGTACTGGGCAAAAATTTACTTTTCGTCACTAAACTTATAACAGTAAAGAAAGTATTTTGTTTATTATTTATAAAAAAGATATACTTCTTTTTTACTCGATGAGGTAACTATTTCATTGGTGAGGTGCCAGTGATACATTTTTGATGACTGCTGCAAAAAATAACTCTTTGTTTCACTAATATCTACTATTTGTAGTTTTTATTTGATAAAATAGACTTTTTTTTTCCTGATTAGGTGATTATAATATTGGTGAGGCTCTAGTGATATATAAGCTGCGGCACCGTAACGCAGATGGTATGCCTAAAATAAAAATTAAATATGGTCAAATTTCGACCGGGCGACCACTAGTATTATTAAGTAAGCAAAAACTTGGGAGTAATAGAGGTTGGTGGTTGAAATTCGACCAAAATTCATTTTTTTTTAACTATAACCTTTTTTGTATTTCGTTATTTTCAGTAGCAATAACAAGATTACGTATGTCATTCAATATATCCAAAGAGAATGCTCACAAAAGTCAATAAACAATATGTTTACTTCATTTAAGTATGTTGGAAACAATAGTGTAATGTTTATTTCAGTAAATAGAGTGCATTTAAATTAAAAATTCCCACAACGTCTCATACATTGACCTGACTCCGTGATAAGTCGCTTAAAGCACGCATGCTACGGACGCTAGACAACAAAGGAATCACAAATAACTTAAATACATATATTTAACACCCAGACACATAACAAACACAAACATCATCATATAAATATTTGCTCTGGGTAGAAATCGAGCCCACGACCCTCGGCGCACAAGATTGGATTACTACAATCTGCGCCATCAGGCCGGTTACTGTACCTCAGTTAACTCTTACGACACCTGGTGCAGGAGGAGGTACTCTTTTACTCCGTTGAAACCACACAACCATGCCAGACCCCCAGTTATCTTTGATTTTATATCAGTTTGCTGGTTAGGTTTATTAATGCTATGTCTACTCCTTCAGTGAGAGACGAAGTAGCCACATAAACTCAATCATACATAAGAAGCAGGTCGACGTCTATATTCCTATGAATAATAAAAAATGGTTGTATCTGCGAGAGGTCCGGCACTGTCGGCCCCCACTATTAACTTATGAAAATAAGCTACAATAACACTTTGTTTATTTTGCGTTATTCTTTGCCAGGGAAATTTGCGAGCGGCGAAAGATTTGCCGCGAGCGGTACTCAAACTGTGGGAATTATCGCTCGTGATATTAAAATAATGCAAAATTTTCACAAAGTTTTACATTTCTATTTTATGTAGATAGTGATGCGGAGTCCATTAGATATAGACCCCAAAAGATGATTAATCTTTTTATGGGATATTCTTCATGATTGTCGCGCTGAGACTTCGACATTTCAGTTACCTTGTCTTTTATCAATCTTTTCAAGTTAAATAAACCGCGTTTTTACGACAATAAAAACTAGTTTGATTAAAGAAATAAATGACTACTGAATGTAGACTTAATTAAATGTAACTGACATAATTAGGCCAGAAAAATCTTTAACCCTGTTTTTCGCATAATTATTTTATTCTTGTCTTAGTATAGTTAAACTGTTCCCATAGCGGCTCTACTTAAAGAGTAATTGAATTAATGTGCATGATGTACTAATTATGGATTATTTTCTTAGATTTGCAATTTTTAATGTATTAACTAAAATAAAAAATAATAAATAAATTCCCACAACATCTCGTATATTGACCTGACTCCATGGTAAGTCGCTTAAAACACTTGTGTTACAGACGCCAGGCAACAGAGGAATCAAAAATATGCTACTTAATTACATATATTTAACACCCAGATACAGAACAAATACAAATAATATCATATAAATATTTGTTCTGGGTGGGGATCGCCATCGGCGACATCGGGCACCGAATACAAATATAAAATAATTTTCAGATATACACATGGATAACAAAAAAAATTGTTTGAGCACCGCAGCCCGCGAATTTTGCAGTAATGCTATGTTTTGACAGCGTCCACCGTGGACGGCGCAGGACGGCGCCGGCCGGCGTCGGACGGCCTCCTAATGGATGTTGTGACTATAAACATGGCCGAATATGCCCCGATTTTCCGTAACGTCTATAAATATTGCGAGCACTTGAAATAGTAACCCTTTTTACATAACATATTTTTTATTATTGGTACATATAAATGAAAAACTACAAAGACATTTATTTATTTTTTTAATTATGTTACCCTGTATAAAATGGTACATACTAACACTCGTCCTGCAGTATACTTCGTCATACTAGCCCTTGATAGTCCGCAGCTGGACACAGGTGTCTCCAAGTAAGGAGGTATTTTTCCCATAATTGCCGCGCTGGGCAAGCGTGTTGGCAATTGACAACGACGAACCCCACCCTGGTTATTTAAGCTGCACTATTTCGTATGGATATACCACCATCTGGCGGTTCTGGTAATTTAGTCGCCTTTTTCGACCTCCTGGTGCAGTGGGAGGTGCTATCCTGCCGGTTATAATAACATTTGTAATTATAACTAAGTGTAAATATTAATAAATACTAAATATAGAGGCAAGAACAAAACCAACTATTATCACCCAGGCGAAGTTGCGACTGCCAGCAAGGTCAAAATAAGATTTAAATTACTAGAAACATATCTAATGTACTCGTACACCAATACGATAAACATTGCGCAAACCATCGTAAATTCCCAACACTCAACACAATATTTCATAACCTAAATATGGCAGCTACATTGAAACACGTCAATACATAAATAAAATCAGCCATAGCATAAATACAGATGTAATATCAGGGGAATCGACAATACAACCGATGCACCCACAGTGTTCGCCACAGTCACACAACCCGGCCAGAATCCCAACCGAGGAACTTGTGCAACGCGTGGTGTGAACGTTTGATATAAATGAAGTAAATGCCCAAATAAATTCCCACATTAGTAAATTAAAGTGTCAGTGGGCAGGGCGTTTTGTACGCAGAACCGACGGCCGATGGAGTCGTAAGGTTCTGGAATGGAGACCACGACAGACGATCTGACTAAAACCGCAGGATCGCGCAGGACACAAGACACATACAACTGGTCTCATTAGAAATTACTTAGGGAGGCCTATGTCCAGCAGTGGGCGTCTTATGGCTGATATGATGATGATGAAATTCCTACAACTTCTCATACATTGGCCTGGTTCCGAAATAACTCTAAGCTCTTGAGTTACGGACATCAAACAACAGAAGAATCTCAAATATACTAATTATATCTAACACCCACGGAACAAATTGTATTTTTGTTATTGATATTATTAGATAACATAGTACGGTATAAACTCTAGAGCCATCAGGTGGCAACACCAAAGAACTAGCTAGTCTATGACTAAATCTTTTCTTATCTGTGCAACCTCATATGTAGTCTTGGTGAGAAATATAGCTGCGCACAGAAATTCTGAGTATTATTTATAATACATATACAAAAATCATCATATATATATATATATATATATATATATATGTGTGTGTGTGTCCTGGGTGAGAATTGAACGCAGGACCTTTGGCGCATAAGATATGATCACTACTATCTGCGCCTTCTAACCCGTCAAAAACAACACTGGATCTTTCATACAAAATGTACTTTATTTATTTTTATGAAATTTTATATGCATATGCAGTATTGGGTCGGAGAATCGGCTGCTATCTATTTTTCATATCCTCTAGTAATAAGATTTGACCACCCCAAAAATATTTAAATATTTCGGACCTTAATTACCCTAACCTTACCTTAATTATTTTGGACCTTAAGAACCCTTAATTTTAATAATAATTTTAGTTATTCCCTAGAAATAATGTTTATGAAAAACAACAATTGTACCATACACGACACAGATTTCAAATCAATCTACGCAAATCTATCAAAACATAGCTCACACTTTCATATCGTTACAATATATTTTGTAACATAGACGCGTCCACCCCTCATAATAAAACTCTTTGAACGGATTTATAACGAGGTTTATTTAACATTACATACATTAAGGTACATTATTTTTCTAATGTTTCGGTAACCTTGCGGCAACCGTTCTTCAGATTGACAATAGACGACGATATGATGTACAAGAAGTATAAAAATTTAAGTAAACCTTTTTTAAAGCCGTTAAAAGAGTAGTTTTATTATCTAAATGTTTGACGTTTATGATCTTGTCAGGTCATTTATATGACTTTTGTGGACCTTAAATCGACATTTGGATACAAAAAAAAGGCTATATATAAAGTTTCACATATAATCTGCTTAATTAGGCCAGTCCTACTTTCAAAATGTAGTTGTAAACTGCAGATTACATGAGGCAGAAAGAAACCTGTATTCAAAATTGTAGTCTTTATATATAAAAATTACATGTCACGGTTTTTGTTCGCGATGACCCTTTAATTTTGATCTAACTTCACAAATAATTTATATATAATCGTCATATTTTTAATAACATACTATGAATATTTAATCTATTAATATCTTTTTCTTTCTATATATATTTACGCCTCTTAATTTCCATTCAAAGGTTGTCTGAAAAAATCACTATTTTCGATAAGGCCGCCCACTGTACTTTGTGTTCATTGTCTTCGTCTATAGATATATTTTTATGTAGTAGAGTATTATTAGTAAGCCGTGTGGTACCGGCAGAGTAGAATAGTATCTCTCCCTCTACCAAGTGTCGTAAGAGGCGTCTAAGATACGGAAACCGACATATGGCGGTATATCCATCCAGAACAGTGCAGCTCAAATGCACAGGGCGGGATGGGTAGCAGCATTCCCGTCGCGAAAGCTTCGCTGTGCGATTGCCAGCTCGCTTGCCCAGCGCGGCATTATGGGCAAAATTCCTCCTTTCTTGGGCAGGCCTATGTCCAGCAGTGGACTACCAATAGCTATTATGATTATCAATAGAGTATTTATTATTATTATATACAGTTAAGACAAGACTTCGTCCGTCGGTTCGCTAGTATGTAGTCCCCGATTTGTCGTCAATAAACTATAATTCAAGTAAGAATGGCAGAGAAGCGTTTCTGTGATATAATATTTACAGTATGAAAAGCAGCCCCACTCAAAAATGCCCTCCAAGACCCGTGAAATCTCGACCCACCTCATAAAACAACTGAAACAATATCTTGAACGCACCAAAAATTGCCAAAATACATTTGCAAGCTAAACAACACCTATTCCGAGCTCAACTAGGTCGACTTTGGCAGATAACGGAACAACGTTTATTTTGTCAAGTTTCGCCTTTTCCTGAGCCATAAAAGTATATTGTGCGTTTGTAAAGGCGGCTGTTTGTCACCATTTGCATATAGATGTCGGTGCCGACGTTTTTGAATCGTATAATAAAGGATATCTGCCCTTGATTTGAAGGGCAGGTGATAAAGCCGGAGTGGTGATTTCACTGACGACTATATTTGTTATTTTAGTTGAATGTGCGTTAGTGCGGGGTCGATGTATTCCGTGTATGTTTTACTCATTACAAATCTTCTTTTTAAAAACTCTAGTCGTATGGTAAGTGAGACGTTGGATTAAACTTAAATGAATCGCATTTTGAGGCTGGCGAAAGGTTGTTTTTAACTTAATTACATCACTTACCGCTACCCGCTTAATAATATAGACGTTATTCTGTCAGAGCTATATATGTTTTTCATGATAAAATTATTCCTTACTAATATTATAAATCCGAAAGTTACTCTGTCTGTTACGTAATCACGCCTAAACTACTTAACCGATTCATATGAAATGGTACACAGATAGTCTAAAGCCTCAGAAAGAACATAGGCAACCTTTTTATTCGATATAAGAGTTGTATGGGGTCAAAAAGGGGAATGAAAAGGTGTATGGAAATATTGCTATTGTTAGAGCTAGAAGCTTAGAACTTAATATTTAGGCTATTGATTTGTATATATAAATAGAACGTTCAAAATTTATATAAGTTAAAGTAAAAACGGTACGGTGCCCAAAGAAACTATTGCACGCGGATGAAGTCACAGGTACAGCTAGTAGATTATAATAATAATTCCCACAATATTACATATATTGTCCTAGCCTTGTGGTAAGTCGCTTTAAGCATTTTTATTACAGACATTTTATCAAGTCAAGAGGAATCACTAATATATTACTTAAATACACAACTTTAAAATATTTGTCCAGGGTGGGGAACAAACCCACGACCCTGGGCACACATAATACGATCACTACCATTTGCACCATCGGGCCCGGGTAACAAATTGGATGAAATTCAGATTCAAAAAATATACATATACTCGTGTATATATATATATATATATATATATAATATAAATTTACTGTTTTGTTCGATTTTTACTTTAAGAAACATCGAATAAATACATAACAAAATTTAACATTGAAACAAAGATTGAAAGCCGTTATAAGGCCAGTTTATGCAATTATGTAAAAAAAACAAAATGATAAATCTAACACCAATATTCAAAATAAATTTAATTAATTAACATACATTTCTATTCGTTTCTATGTCAATTGCTGCGAAACTTTCCCCTCGATAAAATTATTCGCGTCATTGCAAAAAAAAAAAACTGAGACGAAAAAAGTACTGCATCAGTGGATACAAAGATATTCATTAGGTTTATCCGGAAGAATGGGAGAGATGAAAGGAGGTGCGGCGCGCAGGGATGCACTCAGGTGGAAGGCTGTAAAGGCACACTTTTATTACTGGGGCTACAATGTTGATGCAGACTGTTATGTAAGAAGGCAGATTATAAAACACAAAAATTTAGCTAGATTTTCATCACTACAGCAGTGTTAATAATAATAAGTGTTAAATCGTTAATGAGATTTTTGTAAAATATTTTTGTGATTAAATATTCATTATTGTTAAATACTTTTTTAATAATAACTTTGCAAAATTACAAATTAATTCTTGTTTGCTGGGATTTCAGGATGATTATCCTGTATGTAATGTGCCTAGTTCCTGTGCTTATTAAATTATAGTGATCTAATCAATATAAATATAAAAACGAATACAAATATTAAAACTAAGATCTTAAAGCCATTTTTTGCTTCATTTATTTATTAGATTCGATGAGAGGATACCGTATATTCAATTTTAAAATTGTAAGTGTTAATATATACGTAAAATTCGTTACACCGGGATGAAAAAGTCTCTTTTAATTTATATTATTAATATTCTCAAAACATCTCATAAATTGATCTGACTCCGTGGTAAATCGCTTAAAGCGCATGTGTTACAGACATCATAAAAACCATAAATATAATACTTAAATATATATTTTTATTACCTAGACAGGGCAAACACAAATATCATCATAGATATTTGACTTGTTTGCGAATCAAACCCACGTCCCCTGGCGCATAAGACAGGATCACTACGATCTGCGCCGTTAGGCCCGTCTATTTATACAATTACAAAGAAGATGCTACGTAGCTTAAAGCATTTATGTACATACATACACACATACATTGGGCTCGTCTTTCATCCAAAAGAGAGCCCAGTGTCAATAGGACCATAAAAAATGGCTGTTGAGGATGATAAATATATAAAATAAATAAATAAATATTTGTTAGATGACATAAAGTCATACAAGGAATTGTTCTGAAAATTGTGATAACTGATAGCAAATACAGGTATGTGAACTAGGATTCGACAGAACTCTTTTTCTTTTTTTAAAAAAAGAAAGTGCTTATATGACCTTTGGGAATTAAGATGGAGCCTTTGAACGGAGAATGTAAGCTGGAAGTAGTGTCATGGAGTCTTACATACTTCAATCAAAAAGGGCACGACTCATTGGTCATAGAGATGTGTTGCTTCCAACACTGACATATTGGAGTGAATGTCGGGAATGACAGAAGAAGCACGCTAGTAGAATAATTGCTGTCAAAATTAGTGGACTTCCAAATATATAAGTATGAATTTGAGAGATCGTTCAAAGAATAGTGAGTAAGAGTATAGTAAGAGATCAATGTAAAAGATGATGTTGTGAAGGGAATGTTGAGATGGTTTGGACATGTAGAAAGGATAGATGTAAGTAAAATGACTACAAATATATATAGAATGACGAAAATAGTAAAGCCAGGTAGCAGAGGTACTAAAGAAGGGCCTCGACAGAGTATACGTGCGTATTTGAAAGGGCTAATGCGAGTTAGGTAAGCCAAGATCGTAGGCATTGGAGATCCATAATCTCTGCCTATCCCGATAGGATACAGGCGTGATGTATGTTTCCCCTTTCATGGGCAGGCCTATGTCCAGCAGTGGAGTTCCAATGGCAGTAAGGATGAAGTAAACTAATATTTTTCAGCAACGCAAAAACCAATAAACGGTATTTGTTTATCTTTAACAAAAATACCATTCGAATACAGCCCTGCACGCGCAAGTCCATAGCACCGTTAAAAAGGATGGCAGTACGCGACGCACGTCTCGTCTCACTCCGCCAGAATTACGGCATACCCAGTAAATACCAACTACCGACATAAGCGTGTACTTTAATCATGCGGCGAGCAGCGAACTAGCAGGCAAATCACGGCGCGGTAATAACTCCGGAAACTAAATGGCTGTAGGCCTCCGAACGGCCGGTGATTGAGAGGATTAGCGAGATATTTGTTGATATTTGCCTAAAGCTAATCTTGAAAGTGGAAGCCTATAGCACTCGTTTCATTTTATTAGCGATACTTTCAAGGCTTTGGTATAATTGTCTTAGTAAACATGCTAAAACATTGGACTGTATCTATACTACACGATCCATTCATCATCATACCAGCCATTGGAATTCCACTGGACATAGGTCTCCCCAAGGCAGGTGGAATTTTGCAGTTTTTGTGACAGGGATGATTTACACTGTTTTATATATGTCCAGCAGTGGAGTTTCAATGGCTGTTTTGATGATAATATTACCAAAAGGAAAAATACAAATATGTATGATGAAAATATTTGCTCAGAATCTAACCTATAACCCTAGGCCACTATTACCAAATACACTTCCAGGAAAAAGCGATTTACTAACTACATACATAAGACAGTATTCAAGACCGTTGCATACGTCAACTTGAAATTATACAAAGTAAATGCAAGCATAAACCAGAAATAGTAAGATCAACGCTGCTTTTAAAGGTCTACATTTGTTAAAGCAAATTAGCGAAACGAGGGCAGAAACGGCAAGGTGGGAATTAGCCAAATGAGGTAAGTGTAACGCGGAGGGCTCTCCTCACAAGTGGAAGGGGATTATGTGAGTAATCGTATGCAGGAAGGAGGGATTGCCCCGAGGGTGCTCACAGTTCTGAGGGTTTTTAATTTTTCACTCAAATTTGTTCTTTGGTTCACCTTTGTTTGATAATGTGCTAATAATACCACAAGGGGTCTTTCAGATTTTCGAGGAGGAAACCTTTTGCATTCTTTTCAGATAAAAGTTTCATAATCTTTAATAATTTAGGTCAAGATCTTTGCAAATGATTTGGGTTATTATGTAAATATTAGCTTTTATCTGCGAGATCTTTACTCTACGTCTGATCCTTAAGAACCTCTTGTTATTCCGGAAAGAAGTCTGTCGTTCCCTGCCAGTTAAACTGTGCAAAAAGTCCCGCCGACTCTACAGCTAAAGAATAAAAGTCAGATCCATTCCACAGGAACACGATTTCGGGATAAAAAGCAGCTTATTTGTTACTTCAGACTGTGAATAATATCTGTGGCAAATTTCAGCCAGATATGGTCAGCTATTTTGGTGCGAAAGCTTAACAGACATCTTCACATCGACACACCCAGAATCACAAATTTTCGCGTTTTTAATATAGGAAAGGATGTAAGGAAATGTCTTCATTGTCTGCTTATAGTGTTCCAAATAATTACTTGTGTCTATTAGCTTTATTGTATAAATTTGACTCAGCCCCAATTTTGGAACATTAGTAATTTTTCTCCATTTAAATTCCCTCGACATCTCATTCATTATAATAATATATGTAATAATAATTTCTTTATTTGCTTCTCTTACACAGAATAACAAAATGCTTAAACTATAAACGTATACAATATGGTCTATGTAAGAGACTGAAATCCGTACTAGGAAAACCCTGTACGACAGATCTTTCCACATCCGAACCGATAAATATTATATTTAATTACAAAGTTACCACAACAGCAGTTAGGTACATACATGTATTCAAATGTACTAACATTAAAATTGAAGAAAAAAAAAGAAAACCAACATTACATTCTCCTAATTCCCTCTCCGCACTTGTAAATGCAGGTAAGTAATTATGAGTATTACCAATGGTAGTGTATGTGTGTCGGTGTGCGTGCCTGTGTGTTCGTGTGTGCTGGTGTATGTGTGTATACATTGAACTGACTCTGTAGTAAGTCGCTTAAAAGCTTGTGTTAGGTACCCCATACAACAAAGGTATTGCAAACATACTGCTAAAATATATATCAACACACGAACAAACACAAATATCATCATATAAATATTTGTCCTGGGTGAGTATCGACCGTAACCGACCCTTGGCGCACAGATTATGATCGATACTATCTATGCCATTGGGCTCGTCAAACCAAGGTAGATCTTTCATAGTAATCATCTGCAGAGGTGGTCCATTGACACCATTTTTTATTAGACTAGGTCGACACAGGCGTCCAGTTCAGATGATAGTAAACGTCACACCAGCCTATAGACGCTCATAATATCAAGATGATCTTCCTAGCGCATTGCCAACTTCGTGACATGATGCTATTATGTCTCATTACTCAGTAATTTTACTTCTCTCAACCTTCAAACCAGACACAGCAATGCGAACACTACTATTTTGTGTTAGAAATAGGTGAGAGTGAAGTTCCAATGTATACAACTTTTATGTGAGGTCAACCTCATGTGTCATCATTGTCTGCTTCTACTGTCAATTAGTACATCTCAAATTCTAGTAAGATGATCATAAAGTTTATCCTTTAGTATTACTAGACCACAAGGTGAGCGACGCGCGTGATGCCATTGCGATGAAACGATATGAAGTGACGTTCACGAAAAGCGTTTGTAGGTACTTTATTGTTGTTAATTGAAACTTGTTGCTAATGTAAAAATACATTTGTGTTGTCCATAACGTTTGAATGAAGAACTGTAACAATAAGTAATATCAAGCAGTTAATATTTATATCATATCTTGTTATTAACACAACGCTAGTGACGGACCAATGTAACTAAGTATTTGTTTTGATGTTACATTTTACGCGCGACTAGTTCTAAACGCAAGTTTAGTCTCTATGACCTGTCCAACGGTACAATGGCATTTGTCGGCGACAGGTCGGAGTCACAACAGTTTCCACCCGGCCTCACCCTGTCGGCCACACGACCGAACTTGCTCCACCAGCGACCAAGTTGGTGTTTCAAACTGATGGCAACATTTACGATTGAGGGAATCGGCTGACGGTTCGAACTTATACGAGGTAGACCTCATACAAAAGGTCACCTGCATAAAATAGCAGTGTTCGCATTGCTGTGTTCCTAAGGGTGAGAGAGGTAGAGAATTTCCTGAGTAATGTGGCATAATATCTCCAAGTCACAAGGTTGGCAACGCGTTAGTGATATTCTTGTGATATTACAAGCGTCTATAGGCTTCATTGACGCTTACTGTCTGCTTGTTTGTCGACCTGGTCTAATAAAAAAAAACAGGTATGGCTCTGTGAACGAAAAAGATATGTGCTCTGTCTGCATAATAGCAGGCCATCGTTAATCATTTGATACGATAAATGTATTAAGACAGTTTAATTCTCGCTCTTTGTTGAAAATTTGACCATACATTATTAAATTTTCAAGTAAAATTTTTATGTCTGTTCATTTTTATCGTCATCGGCGCTAGCATCCATAATAGTTGCAGTTAAATATCTTATGTACTTCTTGAATAGTGGTGTGTAAAGTATATTGTATTTAATTAAACATATTCCTTCTACTTTATGTATAAAAAATGCTTAATGCACTTCATCTCTGCATCGACTTTAATTAAGTCAAATTTTACGTTGATTGCTCAGATGCCTTATAAATAATATTAATAAATAAATAACCAGAATCCGTGATAAGTCGCTTAAAGAACTTATGTTACGGACATCAGACAACAGAGGAATCACTAATATAATACTTAAATAAGTACATATATCCAGAACCTAGACATAGAACAAACACAAAGATCATCATAAAGGTTATTCTGAGTAGGAATCGAACCCATGACGTTTGGCGCACAAGATTGGAGCACTACCTTCTGCGTCAAGAATTCCTAAGAAAGAGGTACGATATTTTAACTTCACATACTATATTAGGTATATTTAACGATAAGACCTAAAGTACAGTACAGTCAATAAAAGTAAATAGCCGGATCAATTACTGTAACTAAATAACCAATTTATTTATTTTTTTATCCATCTGCAAAGATTAAACGTGTCCTCGCTCCCAGGGCTCAACTAATTGAACTCTGTCTAAAACAAATGCATTGGGATGATTAGACGATGCCCAGCCATCTGCGATGTTTGCGGTTGGCACGTCGTGACATCGGCCGGGTCGGGTGCATTCGTGTGGTCTAACATAGCTTGCATGTGTACAGATGCCATATACGTTGCGACTTTTTATTTCTTATTTACTTTCAAAGATAAAAAAATATATCATGTAGCATCAGTTACGAGTTTTAACTGTGACTAATGTCATTGAAGATTTATAAACTTCTAATTTTTACTGCAAGTCACTTCGAACTAATCCTATAGCATCAGATAGGCGTTTTAAAATGTAGTTCAGGGTTCAATACGTGAGCCATTAGAAAATAATCTGCAAAGTGGTTGGTCATAATGGAATCCTCTATCAGTATTGGGGCAAGGTCTTATAAGAAGTAGCTCATCATAATCATCATGCCAGCCACCGGAACCCCACTACCAGACCTCCCCAACTTAGGTGGAATTTTGCTCACAATTGCAGCGCTGGGCAAGTGTGTTATCAATCGTAGAGTGCAGCTTTCGTGACGGGGATGCTGCTGCCCAACCCTGCCCTGTGAATTTATGCTACAACGTTTTGTATGGATATACCGCCACCTATCGGTTCTATTACCTTCGCCTCGCCTCTTACGACATATGGTACAACGGAAAGAAATATTCTACTTAGGCGTTACCTGTCATGTGGTCATGGCGGGAAGTAGAAGTAGTTCAAATAATTTCAATTAGTTATTCATTTTAGTTATTTTTATTTTTATGGCTAAGTCTATCTAGCTGGCTGGCAAACAAACAAGCATACGAGCTTCGTGTTAGAAAGCGTCATAACAGCCTATTGGCGCTTATATTTTCACGTGTGACTTGAAAATGTCATATCACACTAACAGAGCTCGCAACTTCACCTGCGTATATAACTTATGGTATATAGTGGCTTTTTTTGATAATTGGACTATCCAACACTAAAAAAAATTTAAATCGGACCAACAGTTTCTTTGCTAAGCGCGTTCAAACAAACAAACTCGGCAACTTTAAAATATTGGTATAGATTATCTAGTAATTTTACTGACTCTCTTTTGCTTCTACTTTTGATAGCAATGCAAACGCTGTTGTTTGGACTCAGACGGCCCTTATACGAGAAATGTCTTATAGTCATAGCATCCAACAATAATTGATATAACGCATGCATTGTCTGCTTAATGCTTTTTCACGTCGCTGTCGGCCGAAATATCATATTCATTTATGGTATTTCTCTCCCCCTCACTATCAATTAGGCCCTACACCCATTGATTCGGAAACGTCGCCCAACAAATTTATTGAAAGTGCTACCTAGAATAGATACGGAAACCGCGACTTATTACCAACCTTTCGACGTAATAATAAGGTCGACTTTTGCATGGTTATTCAGGATTCAGAAATGAGCAGCCAAACGCAGTGTCATTGTCACTTAGTGGATGCGTTCACAGCCGTGTCCAAAGATGTGGGGGTGCAAAAATGATTTTTATGCTTACTGATTTTGTTAAGAGCAGTCTGTGTCGGACGTCATTTTAGTAATGGTGGGGAATCGGGAAGTCACTGAGCTGTCGTCAACCGTCGCGAACAGATTAACTTCGATCAATAAGATCTCATACATTGACCTAATTTGATACGTATAAAGCATTTGTATTAAAGATATCAGACAAAAAAGGAATCCCAAATGTTTATCAAATAAATGTTTTTCCTGTGTGAGAATCAAACTTACGACATTTGAGACACAAAATAAGGACACTAGCAAAGACGCGATGTTAAACACATTTGCCAAATCCCTTTCTCTTAAGATACGCAAACTAGGATCAACATAACAAAGTGACCACTTCTCTGTAAAATCCGTTTTTGTCCACCCTTAACTTGAATCCATTGACGCAAGGAATGCAACGAATTGATACTTATAAAAGGTGACCTTTCATTATAACGCTGGGTCTGCCCGAAGGCCGCGTGCCGCGAGACGGAAGGAAGCACATAAGTCACCCAGCGAGCGCTTCCGACGGATGCGAGCCGTGCTGGTCACGTGACAGTGTCAATTAGCCTGCCGAGCCTGCTGGGGACCCAGCATAATGCAGTGGATGATATCTGCAGAATTTGCAATTGATTATCTTCTACATCAACGACGCAAAAGTACACCGTTATTTTTGTACGAATACGAGACTAAACATTTTCAATCCGATACAAATATGCTTTGGAGCGGCGAGCATATTTAATGTTTATTGTTGTATTGAAAATATATCTTTTGTGAATGTCACATCTATAAGTTGTTGATACAAGTTTATATATACTTACTGTTATTTCTAATTAGAGCGCATCTATTAATATATACAAAAGGTATTATCTTAGAGCCGTGAGATACCGGCCGAGTAGAATAGTACCTCCTACTATACTAGGTGTCGAAAGAGGCGACTAAGGTACCAGAACCGACAGATGGCGGTATATCCATTCGAAACAGTGGAGCTCAAATGTACAAGGCGGGGGTGGGTAGCAGCATCCCTGTCGGGAAAGTGCTCTAGCGATTGCCAATACACTTTCCCAGTGATGAAGTTGAAACAAATTTAAGTACTTTGAAAGAGTGTTAGACAACCCCTTATGGTCATCTCTTTATTTCCAGTAAATCAGATGTTAAAGACCATGTCATTGGGGTTTTATAGATAAAGAGTTATTTGTCGAAAGAGTATGTACGTTAGAAAAATATTGACGGATCCGATAACTCAGATAGTGGTGTTCCTATCTTGTGCACCGAAGGTCATGGGTTTGATGCCAGGACAAATATTTTTATGCTTGGGTGGCTTATTTATATTTCGGTGTTGAATATATATATATTTAAATATTGTATAGCACCTCTTCCTGTTCCATGTGTCGTAAGAGGCGGTTAAGCTACCAGAACCGATAGATATGCCATATATACACTCGAAATAGTGCAGCTCAAGTGCACAGGGCGGGGATGGGCAGCAGCATCTCCATCGTGACAGCTGCGAGCTGCGATTGCCGACACACTTGCCCAGCGCGGCAATTATTTATGAGTCAAATTAAACCTTTCGTGAGGAGACCAATGTCCAGCGATTGACCTCCACTGGGTCCATCATATGATTATGATGATTCTATTTGTAATTCTTTTATAATTAGATATTCGTAACACGAGTACTTTAAACGACTTATTACGGAGTCAGGTCAATGTACGAGATTAGGTTGTGTAAATTTATTCTTATTATTGCTTGATTTAAACTTTTTCGCACCACTCGTTTGTATCCGAACAACGGTATGTTTTACTTCTATTTCTTTTACCTTTATGGCTGAATACGAACACGAATTGGCCGCTCGCCATGTTTAGATTGCGATCCTATAATATAAGTCAATATTTTCACTTCACTGTGGATCTTGCCACACTATTGCCGACCGACTGATTTAGTTTCCAAATCATTTAACATTACATGCAAAACAATAAAATTAACTATTAAGATTAACACTCGTTATAATTGCGTTGCATTATTCACTATGCATTTCAATGAATGACACCAAAATTGATTGCAACAAAATAGTAAAAGGCGACTTCAGACCCTTAGTACTGCGCTCGGCCAGCAAATCATTTCGGTAATGTTCCTGATGATCGCTTGATACTCCTCGCATAACGCGCGATAAATTATGCAACGTTACGACTGCAGTCTTCGGAAGCATGCCTTGATTTATCTCACTCACCTAGAGGAGGCATAAATTGTAATTTGTTGAGCGGCTTGGCACAAATGTATGGCTGGCTGTTAATCACGCAGAGTTGACTGGGTTAGGAATTGTAGTATTTGGGTGTAGTATTTTCTAGCACCGAACCTACGCTTTATTTATATTCAAACTATATTATTTATTGTTTAAAACTGACTATTATATAGAGAAAAATAAAAGAAGTAAATTAGATTTAACACCTATTTTAGTTTTATAACGAGATTTTAAAAAATACGACCCCGTAGCATTTTGGCTTTTAGAGTAAACAGTAGCTGTGGCGTCGCTTTTAAAACTATTTTAGGTTACGTTAAGTAAATTTGATCGTTCGGTCATTCCGAAAAAATGCTACACAGTTTCAGAAATGAAGGTAACTTTGAGCAACATGAGACCAAATATGGATCTAATTTAATATAAATATATTTTTAGAAATGTATAACTCTGAGGCAGCTATACTTGACTGAACAACTCTCTACCCTTATATTTGTAATTGCTACGACAGGATTTATATAGAAAAAATGTGTTACCTAATTTTTGTATGAAGGTTAGACAGATAATAATGGGATCATGACGGGCTCGATACCGCAGATGAAAGAGATCCTATCTTGTGCGCCAAGGGTTCGATTCCCAAATAAGCAAATATTATAATATGATATTTATGTTTATTCTGTGTCTTTGTGTTAAATATATGTATTTTAATGTTATATTTCTGATTATCTGAAGCGACTTACTACGGAGTCAGGTCAATGTATCAGATGTTGTGAGAATTGATTATAAACTTCCATAGCAACGGGATTAAAGGGATAAAATTTTACTTTATGCCCAAACAAAATCGGGTCAGACCACTAGTATGATTATAATATTTACGACAGTGTAAGGTGACTCTGTTTAAAAATATTTTGTCTCAGTGCTCCAGACCTGCAAATTCATTGCGCAGGAGTTGCGCAATAATCCGTAGATGGGAAAGTATCAATAACATGTTCCGTTTTGATCTAACGAGAAACGTGAAACGGTGGATGAAATAATTGCTCACGATTAGCTGAGCGTTTCCGTGAAATCGGGCGCTGCGCACGCGCTGTCATCAATCAACCGTGTCCCGCCCGGAATAGAGCGCGCGTCTTCGCCTTTTTGTCCAACAGTTTTATAGATAAACTGTGTTTTCATATGGATAATCACGTCGCATCTTAAAAATTTATGTCTTCATTTGTTATGGAAGTTGATATAAATCGTTAGTATGTGTATTCTTATCATGTGTTATATATACTTTAAGTAGTTGTAATGGGCGCGATATCAAATGCCAAAATAGTTAAGATTTTTCTTATTATAGAAAAGTAGGGGAGTTTTGTTATTTTCTCGACAAATATTAATATTCGTATCTCTCGTATAAGTCTCAGGTAAAATATGAAATTTGAGTGAAATTTGGTGAATGAAATTTTATTAAACTCATAAGAAACTTACATTTCATTCTCTGAGCTAAAGCATGCACGTCATCTAATTCAACATATGTAACGGCGAGAAAAATTCCATACATATATTCTTTCATTTTTAACATTTTCATATTTATAAATTTTACAATGTGTTTATTAAAATTTGTGTATAAAAAAAGTTTACTTTAGTAGTAGTACTCTTTAGACTTTTGTAGATCTGAAAATAAATTTATTTATGTTTTAAATAAAGTTAAATAAAGTCTTCTCTATTTTATTAAGACTTTTCATTGAAGAAACTTGAAATATAGTTTTTCTCAGAATAAATATGCTTTTATTGCTGATTTTTTTTATATAACTTATTTGACGAACCGGAAAGTAAGTAATATATTATTATATATTTACCGCATAGTAGTACGCATCATTTCAGCTTATATACGCTCCAGATATCAATGCAAACACTTATTCGGCGGTAGAAACAGATGATACTGAGGTACTAAAGCAGACGAACTTCAATATACTATAATTTTCCTAACTACAGTCATAATCGTAAATGTTTCTAAATCTAACAGTGACGAACGATCAATAAAGGCGTGTTGTTATGATACATGGTCTCGCGTTGGCCAACAAACACATCAGAATAATTGGCTGCGTCACCGCTTAATCCCGTGTACCGAAACATACAATTATCCCATTCATCTGCGGACGAGCTGATTGACCCGGCCGGTGACCATCTTTATTGCGGTCTTGACGGTGGGGCTGCGCGTGATATCATAAATGCATTTGAATGCAAAAAAAATGGGTAGGTCACGTTTAAGGTCACGTCACGTTTAACGACCTACCCATAGTCATCATCATACCAGTTATATGCCTCCCCAAGAGAGGTGGGGAGTTCTATTAGTAATCGAAGAGCGCACCTTTCGCGACGGTGATGCTGCTGCCCATCCCCACCCTGTGCATTTGAGCTGCATTGTTTCGGATGGATACCTAGTACAGGAGGAGGTACTATTTTACTCTGCCGGTACCTCACCGGACCTCGGACTGCCCATAAAAAAACTACTATTCAATCTCATTTATTTTTTTTTTTTACATTTTATTTTAATAAATTCCCACAACATCTGAAACATTGATCTGATTTTATTGTAAGTAGCTTAAAGCACTTGTATTACGGACGCCAGACAACAGAGGAATTACAAATATACTTCTTTAATACATATAATTAACACTCAGACACACAACCGACAAACATTAATATCATATAAATATTTGTCTTGGGTGAGGATTGAACCAACGACCTTTGGTACACAAGACAGGATCACTACTATCTGCGCATTTATTAAAAATCAACCTATCGTCATTTCAAGTCACTTTGTCAAAATTAACCATAACCCTTTCTAAATAAATCCCACAAATGTTTTACGTGCTTTACTTTAAGGAATTATCTCTAATTCTGAAACCGTAGATCATCCACCGATGGACATAAATCTCCTCAAAATAAAATTGTTCATAATTGCCTTACTGGTTCGGCAAACCCATGTGCGACCTCTTAGCGTGAATGGGTTTTAGTTTGAAAACTTTAAAAATTATTTCAACTTAAAATATACGTGGATGTTTTTTTAAACTCTTCTACAAGTATCAAAATCAATTATAGTGCCGGTATGCTAAAGTATTACTTTAATCCCAACGGATAAATTGTGACAATATACTATTAAACGAAAAAACAAGCTCAATCTTCTACAAATCACTGAACATTAAACCTAGTCAATCCAATTTGGATGTATACTCCGTTGTTGAATACAAAGAAATTTAAATAAATGATTATTTTCTTGTGGCTTAAGTTAATGATATGCAGCCAAAGTAACCCAAATCCGCTAAATATTTATTAGTTCTTTTGTCCGTAAGTAAATAATGTGATAAAATAAATAAATAAGTTCATACTACAACTCATTATGATTACGTGATGACTTGCTAAAAGCACTTGTGTGACGGATACCAGAAAATAGAGGAATCATGAATTGACGGTCCAAAATCCAAAAAATTGTAATAAATGTCAATGTGTAGGTTTACAGGAAGAACAAAAAATAAAATAATAACCATAAATTCGTAACTTTTGTATTTGTAAAACTGTTTTTATTTAGGTATGTTTTTGTATAAGCTGTTTTTAAGACATATTATTGAAATAGAATCCTGTTTTTCTTGAAACTATTAACAAAAGTTATATAAAGAAATAAATAAATGCAAAAATTTTTGGCCCGATGTTTGATATATCATAATCAAATTTAACTCACAGCTACAAAACAAACAATTCACCACATTAATGTGTCCTGAGTGCGGATCTAACTCAAGATGGAAGACAGGTAAGATCTGCACTACAGGGCCCGCCTACAATGAGGTTCCTCTGACCATGAGCAAAAAACAAATGAGTAATCACTACTCCTCGTCAAATAACGAGAATTCCACGCCAAAATGGTATGCTCGCAGTAATGACTCCGAACAAAACCTCCCAGCTTTAATCGTGCTATTAATACATCATCCACATATCGTGGAAACAATGACCGCTCCCAGACCGTTGCAGCTCCACCTGAAAATCCGAATTATTCCGTATTATTCATACCCGACGCGGAACAATGCCCGCCGGAAACCTGTCCGCGGTCTGCACGCGGATTTTACACGCAAATTTACACCTACCAACGTTCCCTTACAAGCCAATCACAACTCTACTATGAATATGTAGAGTCGTGATTCCATCAACTCCGTGCGAGCATTAAATACTGCCCAACGAGATGATCTCTCCCAACTGTTTTGTAAATGGAACACGATTCGAATTGTCACCTGGTGATTAAAGCCAATCTGTTTTAGACTTTATTGCATGTACTCTGAGCTTAATATCCAATAAAGTACATTGTTGGAGTTCTGATTGAAATTTCCATGCAGCCTATTCCGGAATTTGAACCGTACACCGTTGTAGTTAGAGTAGATATTTGTGAATGCAGTGAGGTTGTATATCAGGATGAGTGGATATTCACAGGTGCAACAGCGCGGAAGGTTTGACAAGCGGCCGATCTCGCATACAATATGGCGGACTTTCCGTTTCCGGTAGCGATTACGAGGTGACGTGTGGTGTTTGGTTATTTGCGGTCCAGATAACGGACTTTAGTTTAATGAACTTTCAGTGAACATTCCACGGGAAATAGATGATGCGATAGTGATTTTCATGGATTGTTAGAAGTATGTATGTGGACAGTTTTATTTATCATTTATATATTATAAATAATTAAATTTACTTGACATCTTATTCCTTATTCTCGAGATAATTAGCTGAAATAACTTACAGACGAATGCAGTAGTAATAATACGAAATACATACAAATAACCTTCAGATATAAGGCAAATACAAATTTTACGAGCTCTGGGTGAGAACAGAACCCATGACCTTCGGCTCACACGATAGGAATACTACCATCAAGTCTGTTAATTTACATGATAATTGCTGAAATCAAGCAACTTTAGTAATCGAAACATATACGCATATAAGATTTAGATCTTACAAAAGAATTATCGTACTATTTCCGAAAAATATGGAATATCTCTTACGTCGGGGTCTCTGATTCGATTCGGGAATGGTTCGCATCCTACCTTCCACCAGCAAGCGGTGCACCTGGGTGATGATTTGTCCCAGTGGGTGACAATTGATGCTGGTGTGCCGCAAGGTGGCATTCTCTCTCCGTTATTATTTTCCCTTTTCATAAACCTTGTCACCAAATCTATTGGCTGCTCTTACCATCTATACGCTGATGACCTGCTACTATACACCCAGTCAGAGTACAATGACCTGGATAATGCCATTGCTCGGATTAATGCTGATTATATATATATATATATATATTCTGTTTTGTGTAATGGTTGACTGGGAGATAATCCCATCTGGCATTAAGTCCGCTATTTGTACATTTTGTAACATTTTGTGCAATAAAGTTTAATAAATAAAGAAAATTTGCCCATTATTGCCCGCACCTGGCAAGCGTAGCGGCAATCGCAGAGTGAAGCTTCACGACGGGAATGCTACCCATTCCCGCCCTGTTGCATTTGAGCTACACTGCTTCGGATTGAAATACCGCTGTCGGTCGGTTCTGGTACCGACGTCTAGTACAATTCAAATCTGCCAGTACCAAACAAAAGGATATAACAAGTAAAAGCTACAAGTTTTGTATGGAATCAATGTTACAAAACAAAATTTATAAGTAAATATAAAACTACCAAATTGAATTTAGTTCCGGACCTTCGCTTACTCGGTTTAAGCTTTCTTATAAAGTTTGCTCCAAAGTTACTGCATAAGTAAAAATGGTTACCTTGACCTTTAAACTTGAATGGGTTTCTATAGTAGCAAGTCATTTTTGAAAAAATCGTAGCATTTGGCTGATATAATGGACAAGCAGATAAATGTAGTCAATGCATTCTGTGGTTTAGGAAAATAAAAGTAAAATTATATATTACTTTTAGGATTTATCTTCAATACTCTGATGATGATACATTTGAGGGATACAGTCTGTCCTAGCGGGGCAAATATGGGCAAACTTCCTCCTTTTTTGGGAAGACCTATGTCTAGCAGTGGACTTTCCAAAGACTGATGGTGGTAAGTCTGGTGATGTTATCAAACTAACATTAACACCCAATCCTTACTAATATAATAACCGCGAAAGTATGTGATCACGGCTGTGGGGATTTATGTTAATAATTTATAACGGAACAGAAGAACCAACCTGGATAAAATTAGGTACTTTTTATCTGAAAGGATAGATCTGACATTTTATTTTTTTCTATAGAATCGGCACGTCTTTTTGTACAATTTAGCTGCCAGGAATAACTAGAAATCTTTAGGGATAGTTTATAAAGATCTAGCAGACGAATTCGCGAACAAAGAGACCATTCTTCAAAGCAAAAACCCATAACAAATATTAATGTAATGATCATTCATACAAAAAGCTATTTAACTTGGATTCGGGTAATACATGAGGCCGTCCCGGATTCGCACGAGTGGATAATTGTTTTAACATTTGGGTTAAACATTTATAGATTGGGTAGAACTGATCATAGTCTTGAAAATCTTGTATAAGTGATCCAACCCAGCATTGAAATTCTGACCGAAAGTTATGTGTTCCATTCTAGAAGATGATTGTACGGACCTTAAAATTTTATGAAATATTAACTACTCTTTACAGTAGTTTTGTTAAATTAAGCCACAATCAGGCTAAATATTAGTATGATTGCATGCAGCATAGAATATTGTTACACTTTTCATATTTAGGTGTTTTACTTTTATATATTTTTTTGTGTGATGCCCTTACACATATTTGGAGGACTTAAATTTTTCAACACCTTAATATGACAATTTACTTTTAATTTTAGTTCATGACCTAGCGTGTTAAGCGAATTTCAAAGTTCTTAGGGATAGTGCAACGTATCTTCCATATTGCATACGGTGACGATAGACTTGTAAGATTTAGAAATCCACCACCCCGGCAACGAATATATTTTGTGTAGGTTGACATCATTAACCCTATTTTTGGATCCATATGAAAATTTGCGAAACTCTACTATTGTTCCGCCCAAGCCGTGGGCCCGTAAAAACCGGCACATCACCGAACAGTCTCCAGTCATTGTGCACCTGCCACTCTTGAGGTAATTAATTATATCCCCTACCCCCATGCGCCCCCTTCCTGTACCTAGCTGTTGTGTCAAGGTGATCCTTTTGTTTTGGAAGGGCCGGTTTCACCATGTTCTTTCAATTTATGGAAGGGAAGTTGTTACAATTACGAAACGTTACCAGTTTGTGGACTAGTGGACGTCCATCGAGTGATATAATGATGAACAGTCTTGACATTTTAAGTATACAATTTAAGAACCATTATTTATTTTTAAGTAAAAAAAACTATTGTTATATAACGTACACAAGACAATATCTTTTAGATGCAGCAAACATTCTAAAATAAATATAAAAAAGCATATTGCGTTAACAATAAATTTATAAAATCAATAAAACTATAGTATATATTGTCATCATTAACCTACGCTAGCCAAACTTGGAAGTATCACGCTAACAGAATTAAAAATAAGTTCGTGTCGAAGAAAGTTGAAACAGTACCATTCGGACAAAGACTAGACAAGTAACGGATGATATACATCTGAAACAGTGAAGTTTAATTAAAATTATGGGCAAAAAAGCCTCCTTGTTCGAAGAGGTCTATGTCCAGCAGTGGATTTTCAATGGTTGGTATGATGATGATAATGCTTTCTTTCATAAAAAATATGACTATTTATTTTATTTTATTTACATGATGCATTGTTATATCAAGACGTTTAATTTTTATCCTTAACCGAAGTTAACTTAGCGGTACCAGCCAGATCCGGGCCGCCTTCGAAGGTGAGGTTGACAAATGGTCCGGACGACGTGTTTATTGTCCCGGAGCGACTCACTTCGCACCCAGTCACGGCGTGATTATGACTTTATTAAATACTAAGACAATAACTATTGCAGTCAAGAGATTTATGGACCCGCGTTGTTTTGGTGGGTGGTGGTGGGTGAACTTATCGATGGCGCTGATGGTTTTAGATGTAGCAATGGTAAATTGTAATATGAAACGGCAAATTATATGCGTGATACGACCAAACTAGTTAATCTATACATAAAATATTAATGAAGGTGTTCGTTTGTAATTTGAAATTTTTCTAAGCCATATGAAGGTTTATATAGAAATAACTACATATATATATAAGACAATCATACGCCATCTATTCATAGATAGGCCCATAGATAATTAAAGAACTAATTTCTTTACATATATCTATCTATCGTCAATTTGTTCAAGGTATTCTCTGAAACGGCTGAAAGGATTTAACGGGACTTCTACTGGCAGATAGCTGATGAAATTAGGAGTAACTTAGGCTATTTTCATTATTAATTATTCTTATGGAAACGGGATTTACTCGAGTGAAAATACGAGGTACTGTTAGTTATATGTATATTATCTGAAAATAAAAGCAGGAGACACATCGCGGTCTAATCGTCTCTGCGTATCCTAAACCAGTAAAAGGAATAAGTTGTTTTAACATCGTCATATCAGCCATTGGTTCATTGCTTTACATTATCCTCTCCAAGAAAGGGGGGAATTGCGCATAATTGCCGCGATGGGCAAGCATGTGGGCAATCGTGGAGGCCATTTTTCGTGATGGGGATGCTGCTGCCAATCCTCGCCCAGTATATATGAGCTACACTGCTTTGGAGGGATATACTTACTACTTCTATTTCACGGAATTTTCTTTACATTAATTCTTCATCAATCACGAAGTTTTCAAATAAAAGTGAATAGCTTATGACGTTTAACGCCATATTTGGGTATCAGCATAATAGGGGGAAACATACTTAAGCGCTGAAACTGGTGGGAGAGCCAGTCAGCATTAGATACGTAAAATTACTTAAATCATTGTCAATACATTAATATTGCCCGTATTCTATAGGGTCCCCTCTCTATCTAGATATTTAATATGTATAAAAGTATTATGAGATTGGTCTGTTATTTGACATCTGTAACACAAGTGAGAGTCCAGTCAATGTATATTTTTTTATTGCTGCCGCGTGATAGTAAGCGTCTGCTGCTGCCTATAGATCCTATACAGATATTATTAAATCTATTATGCCACATTACCTAGTAATTACACTACATCTCTCACCCTTCAAATCGGAATACAGTAATGCGAACTCTACTCTATATGGCGGTAGAAATAGGTGATAGTGAGGTACCAATGCTGACGATCTCTGCATGATATCTCCACCTCGTGTATTACAAATTGTGTGATTTCCTAGGTATAGTGACCTCAAAGTTAATTGCCGTTGGTAGAACTATTAGGAAGTTTCACCTCAGCCCACGTCGCTCCGTCATTCTACTCAAGCCGCAAAATGTCGCGGGAACATCCGCGCCGCTGCAGCCGCAACACGCCGCCTCGCGGAGTTCGCAGTGTTCACGGAAATCGCGGAGTCGCCTCATTAAACTAACTCCACCTCGCGACAGTTCCAATCTCCCGACGTCGCCGCGGAATGTTGCGAACACTCGTCTCCGATGTGGCGGTGGTGTGGAGCAGATCACTCAGGTATTGTTTGTTGCTACGTCTATAAAGTTTGTGACGTGTCTTCAGATTAGACACGGAAGGGTGGATCGATTACTGAATCGAGGGTTCAGTTCTATCACGAGTTTAGTTTTGTAAGTGTACTAATAATAGAAGGGAATACTCCATTAATGTTTCATAGATTATTTAGAAGCACAATTTTGATATAATCGTTACTTAAGACTGAACAACCATAGTTTTATTTATTATAATTTAATATTCAAATGCACAGGGTGGGGATGGGCAGCAGCATCCTCAAGGCAAAATCTGCGCTGTGATTTCCAACACACCCAGCCTTGCCCATCGCGGCAATATCAGGCGAAATTCCCCCTTCAGCCTATGAAGGCCTATGTCTAGCAGTAGACATCCAATCGCTGTAATGATGAAGATATATTAGGTCGGCCCCTGTGGCGCAGACGGTAGAGTTCCAATTTTTCCTCCATGGGTCGTGGGTTCGATCTCCAACCGCGGAACATACATGTTAAATTTTCATATTTGTTTTGCGTGTAGGTGTTAAATATGTGTTTTGTGCATGAAAAATATTTTCATACATAACAAATATAAATGTATATTATTTATTTGTAAATACTTGTCTTGGGTGGTAATCAAAGCTACAGGCCTTCGTCGCAAAAGATAGAACACCACCGAGAGTGCTCAAAATTTCTTTTTTCTTTACGATTCACTAAACGTCTCACTAGTAACTTTTGCGTATTACCTTTGAAGAAATTCTAAGTGTAAATCAAAGGTCTCCTGTGCATTCAACTTATCAGCTGTTCACCGGAGCGAGTGGCCCCGGAGTCGCACCTAAGGCCGTAAATTTGGGCCGAGGCCCGAAGGTTGGCGTTACAATTAAACGTTTGCCAACAGTTCGCAACTATGCGAATGGAGACCGGCCTTAGGCTTGGGGTTATGAAAATAGCGGGGATCCAACTAATGAGGAGGTAATGGAGAAATAATAAATATATTAATATAATGGATTTGTAACGGGTTATAAATTTAATAGTATTAAATATTTTAATTAATGATTGTACCCATAATAAAAATATCAATCAGAGATTTTGGCAACGTTAGACATATATAAGACTAGTTAATCCAGCAAGTTGTTGTAGTGGGAGGTAGTTCATTTTACAGGTAAGTACTTTATATGAGATTTGGTGTGAATTATTATCTATAAAGGCCGTCTGCATCGGTACCTCACTCTCATCTATTTCTACCGCCATATAGCAGTTTTGGCATTGTTGTGTTCCGGTTTGAAGGGTGAGGGGCAGTGAAATTACTGCGTAAATGTAGAATTATTTCTTCAGGTCACTGGGTCGGCGTCAAGTTAGTGATATTCTTGTAATGATGCGAGCGTCTATAAGCTGCAGTCACGTTTACTAAAGTATTATATTTAATATAAAAAATAAATTATTATAAAAAAGGTAATAATTATATTTAATATAAAAAAGAATTATTATTATTTTTTTATATATATGTCAAAATGACATAATTCAATAGAACTTTCAATCGATTCTAAACCTATAATAGAAGCACTAGAAGAATAGTAACGACGAACGCCAATGTGTGTAAACACCTCTGTTCTCGTGGCCTCTGCCCCAGGCCTCTCAACTGATATTAACTTTTGTCAAGGTATTTGGATACATCCCGGGGGATCGACGTAATGTTACAAATGGAGATATTTAGTTGGGAACTTCTTCGGAGGTATGCCGAAGTCGCGCAAACTACGCGCGTAGGTATACGCTGTAACTTACAATTATTATCACCTTTTGGGAGATATATCTTTGCTTGCTTCATTAATTATCCTTATTTTGACTTGACAGAAATATAAATGTTGCTCGACATCTTTAATGGTTTTATAGGTACAAGTTTACTTTAGTTTTTGTAAGATTACTGCACATAGTAGCATAATTGGTATTGCATTTCACGGAAAAGGAAAGGACGCGGATTAAATCGCGTATAAATTTGATATAAGTATCTAGAATAGAAAAGTTTCCGAGCTACGACTCTGATGATCTTATAGTAAAAGACATTTGAACCAATAGTTTATTGCTCTATTTTTAAACTAGTTAACAGCAGTTACATTGCACGAGCTACGATGAAAGAACCGGCAAATAAAAACAGTATTTATTGACGCAAACGAGAAAATTTCCGAGCGGTAACGTGATCGACTCCACGTTCACAGTCTTGACAGTTACGTGTCTTGTATATATCTAGCACCATGCAAACTTTGTAAGCGCGTTGTAGATTTGCGTGACGTATGGAGTTGAAGACAGATATATCCACCCGAAAGAGCACAATTTAAAAACTACAGGGTAGGGATGGGCAGCATCATCCTCGTTTCGATGTTGCGTTTTGCGATTGCCACAATAACTGCCTAGAGTGACAATACGGGAAAAAATCTTCCTATCTCTTGGGGAGTTTTATGTCCAACAGTGGATTATAAGCCTGATATGATGGAGTTGAAGGACCAACTTAACTAGAGGTAGATCTGTTACAAAGATCGTTGGCATTGATACCTCGTTGCTGTGTTCTAGTTTGAAGGGTGAGAGCAGCAGTGAATTTACTATGTAATGTCACATAATATCATCAAGTCACAAGTTTGGCGATACGCTAGTGATATCTTTATGACGACAATAGCATCTTTAGTCTGCAGCCACGTTTATCATCAAATGGACTGAAGGTATGCCTGTTAGTGGGCTTTATAGAATTTTTAATTTAAAAGCAAACTTTTTCATCGCTTTTCTATTGATGTCAGCTATTTCTTGCCGGAGTTATTAAGTATGGTGAGTACCAAAAGCTCGCAGCTTCACAACCAATATAGTTTTCAACCCCTGATCACATTCGTGCCACGAATATACCTTCTGTGAGATTATAAGCGGTATAGAACAGATTGAATTAGTAATGGGCCGATATCGCACGTGAGCTTGAATTAAGGCGCACGAAGCAGTCGTAAGTACGCGCCGCCTGCGCCCACCGCGCTCGCATCAATAATGCAGGTACTACATGGTAACATGCGGTTATGAGTTACAGCATACGCGGTGAAAGGAATAAGTGATCAAGTTTAGCTGTCACTGGTGGTCGAAGTTCGTGGTTGTTTTAGAGTTGTTGCATTTGCATTTGTGGTGTATTCCATGTTAGTGGTTTTTTTAATAATTATCATATCGACCATAAATTCAATTGTTGTAAGAGACAAGTGCAGATTTACAAGAAGAACAAAAAAGAAAATATAAACAAATAAAATAAAAAAGAAAATATAATAGAAATAGAATCCTCTTCCACTTGAAACTATTTAGAATATACAGAAGGTATAAATATGAGTTTTATTTACCTATATTTAACTTACGCCAAATAAATTTCTGACCGTCGATATCAGCGTCACAAGTCCATCGGCCATTACTTCCGCGATGGGCTGGCGTAGAAGCAATTTCCCAGCATAACCGTGCGTTTAAATAACACTGGATACCGCCATCTGTCGGTTCCGGTACCTTAGTCATCTCTAACGATAGCAGGTTCAAACGGAAGCACTATTATTTTACGCCGGTACTCCATTTTCTCTAAGGTACTGGCAGATTGTCATTAGGTACCGGCAGAGTAGAATATTACTTCCCCCTGTACCAGGTGTCGTAAGAGGCGTCTGAGGTACCAGAACCGATAGATCTAAAACAGTGTAGCTCATATGGCAATGGCATCCCCGTCGCGAAAGCTGCACTCTGCGATAACCCAGCGCTGCAATTATGGGCGAAATTCCTCCTTTCTTTAGGAAGCCTATATCCAGCAGAGGACTTTTAAGGGCTAATTTAGATATGCGGAATGCCATACCATAAATATATCCATACGAAACACCGCATTACCGTATACCGCAGCATCTCTATATAACTCATTAAAACTAACCAACTCTACAAACTGTACTATTTCCTGTTAACTATATTCCTAGAACGAGTACAAAAATAGGGAACAGCAAAATAATAAAACCACAATTCAGGCCAACGTTCTAAAGGCGTTATTGTAACTAACCGTCATGGCGGTACCGCAGGTGAGATAAACAGGGGATTCGTATAAAGCCCGTAACACGCACCGATAGTACGTTACCAACATGCAGTAACAATGATTCAGCGATCGGGGGCACACGCACGGCATTCCGCAAAAGTATTTATTTATAAGGTGTTAGAAGTACGATGGGTCGAGATTCGGTTATTCTATTATCTAAATTTGTTATTTGAGAGGTTTCATGTATAGATAATGCTAAATTATAGTTAAGATTACTTAAGAGAAACAAAGCTGCCTCAGATTTTTCTTAGCAAATCGTCTTTAATATAAATGTGAATTGCCTCAAAAAACATTTCAAAGTAATAAAGCAACAATTTTTTTTAAATAGCATATGTCTACAAATAGACATGCAGCCCGCGTGACAGTAAGCGTCACTGCAGCCTATTGACGCTCGTAATATGACAAGGATATCACTAGCGCATTACCAACCTTCTGACTTAAGGATATTATGCCACATTACCCAGTGAATTCACTGCCTCTCTCACGCTTCAGACCGGAACAGAGATATGCGAACACTACTATTTGGCGGTAGAAATAGGTGAGGATGAGGTACCGATATGTTATAGCTATTTATCCGTTAGCGATTGCTTCACACATGTAAAATGTTGAAATTTGAGTGTTAGTAGGTAACAATATAAAAAATGGCACCGAAACAGTTCAGCTCAATGCACAGGGCGCGGATGGCCAGCAGCATCCTCGTCGCGAAAACTGCGCTCTGCGATTGTTAACACGCTTGCCGAGCGCGGCAATTATTGGCATAAAACCTCCGATCTTGGAGAAGCCAGAGTATATCCAGAAGTGGACTTCCGATGGCTGATGTGATGATGAAGAAATATTGCGGGATCGTGGGATAGGATTACCGTTGGGCTATTGAGACCTCAGTAGACACAATTTTTTTCTACACCATATTTTCATAGCGTGCTTATTCAGTGGAGTGTTAATAACCTACAAATACTCAAATTATTTTGCCAGTTAAAAACAACTGATAAAGAATACCTACATACATCACGCCTGTGTCAGAAAGTCGGAGAAAGCCGAGACTATGGATTTCCACTTGTTACAATCTTGGCATACCACTGTTGCTTCCCTTGCTCGCATTAGTCAATTCATATACGCTCGTTTATTCCTGGTACTTTTGACCTAGCCCTTATTAAATATCTCCTCTACCTAGTCAAGATATGTTCATCTAAGTCGTCCTATACCTACTTTTTCATTCAATCCATTCTATATATTTATGCAGTCATTTTACTTTCATCCTTACTTTCCAAATGTCCAAACCATCATCAAGATTCTTTTCTCTATTGTTGTTGCAACATTATCTTATACATCACATCGATCTCTTGGTATCTCTAAGAATAAATAGTTACTTTATTATTTCATTTGTTTTATGCACTGCAAAAAGATGCTGAATTGTATGTTAAAGATAAAAAAGAATAAAGTTTGAAATCATCCTCAGTAAATATACATTCAGTATGCAGCTTTAGCCGTGAGGTACCGACAGATTTGAAAAATAACGACCGCGGTATATCCATACGAAACAGAGCAGCTCAAATGCACTGCGCTCAAGCGTGTTGACGCTTACCCAGCGCGGCAATCGTAAGCGAGATTCCCCCCTTCATCGGGAAACCTGTGTCTCTCAGTGGACATCCAGTGGCTGGTACAATGATGCAGCTTCAATCACAAGCTTTATCTTAACAACTGTTATACTTAAAGGGCGTGGTGTTGCAGATGGTCGGTATCATATCTTGTGGACCAAGGGTTCGACGCCCAATAAATGCACATATTTATATGATGATATTTGTGTTTGTACCGTGGGTGTTACATATATGTATTAAGTAGTATATTTGTAATTCCTCTGTTGTCAGGCGTCCGTACACCGTGTAGCGTCCGTAGCGTCCGTCCGTCATAAGTGCTTTAAGCGACTATCACGGAATTAGGTCAATGTATGAGATGTTCTGGAAATGTATGTTATTATATTATGTTTTTACTTTGCGATAATGAAAATATTACCGTGTAGATAAGCAGGTTTGTATAAAGTGTAATCTCAGGACCATGTGTATAAGACGCGATGTATAATATGCTGAGTATATTCCCGCGGTGTTTGTCTGCGATTGATTGGTGCGGCTCCTCGGGGAACGCGGCCCGCACTTGAGACGTTGTCCGCAGACTTATTCTGGAAATATCTTGTAATATCAAAGCATTAAATATTTGGTCTTTTAATAATATTTCAGCGTCTATGATGCAATATAAAGATGTAATTTTATATTTAAATATTATTTTTTATATTATTAATAGTGAGGTACCGGCGGAATATAATAGTACCTCCCTAAGTACCAGATGGATGGGTCGACAAATGGCGGTATATCAATCCGACAGCGCAGCTTAAATACTATAGTTTTGATGATTTGATGGGCAGCGGCATCCTCATCGTCAAGTAGCACTCTGCGTTTGCCACCAAGCCTGCCCAGCGCGGCAATTACCTATGGGTAAAAAGCCTTCCATTTTTGGGTGGCCTACGACCAGCTTTGGGTTTTCTACAGCTAATAAAATAATGAGGGTAATTTAAATATAGTCTAATCATTATCAATTTTTCGATCAAATTTAGCTGAAAAATTTTAATATAACTTAGGAAATTGAACCTTTCACCATTAGCACCACATTTTAAATTTATTTACATTAATATCGGGTTTTATCAACATCATCATATCAGCCATAAGACGTCCACTGCTGGCCATAGGACTTACCAAGTCATCTCTATTAGGACTAGTTGTATGCGGCCTGTGTCCAGCGCAATCCTGCGGTTTTAGTCAGATCGTCTGTCCATATTGCGGGTTGACGCCATACGCTGCGCTTGCCGATTATCGGTAAGAGATCATAAAATTTATCTAGCACATCATTTAGGCCTACCTAAACTAATCTGCCGGCTCAAGAAGAATCTTAAAACTAAGTTTACTGCAGGATCATTACATGAGCTGCCAGAAAGAAAATTTTAATAAAAAAGGTTTCACTAAGTAGTTATTGTTAATGGAATCCCTATCGGCGTCGGTGTTAACAAGCTTTTACCTTAAAGCTAGGTTAGAATTCCAGGCAGTTTTATCATAAATGCAATCTTTAACATCATAATATACTTTAGAAATATGCTAACTCTGAACGTAACTATTTAATTTATTCATCGGTAAACGTCATAACCGTATGGTGCCGGCGGAGTAGAATAGTACCTCTCGTGACCATTCGAATTAGAAGAACTCAAATATTACAGGGCGGTGATGGGTAGCAGCATATCTGCCGCGAAAGTTGAGCCCTGCGATTGCCACCACGCTTGCCCAGCGCGGCAATTAAGGGCAAAATTCCCCATATTTTGAGGACACTTATTTCCAACAGTGGACTTTCTAAGGCAGATATGATGATGATAAAGCTTTATATGCTGCCTGGTATTTCGTTGTGAAAAGAATTTAATGTCGGTCTAATAAGGATAATTATTGAAATGTTTTCTCAAGACCATACAGCCTCAGAATAAGGCGTCCTTCCTGCAAGGGTGTAACCCTACCGCTGCACATTCAATTAACCGACACACACCAGAATTGATGGGAAAAATCGCACCGTAATAGAAAACAATAACCGCCTTATGAAAGCTAATTGGCAAATCTAGTTTGGGGGAACTGTGATTATGTTATGTGTATTGTATGGATTCGATCGCGGCTCGTGTAATCCAATTTAGAAAGAACAAATATATAACGTTTATAATAGTCTCGTACATACATACTTCTCGATTATTTTGAGGGGCCCGATGGCGCAGATCCTGTCTTGTAAGCCAAAGGTCGTGGGTTCGATTTACACTTAGGACAAATATTTATATGAAGATTCTCATATTTGTTCTGTGTCATCATCATCGATTCGGATGATGATGAGTTGTATTTTTTCTGTGTCTGTGTGTTAAATTTATACATTTAATGTTAATGTTGTAAGAATTTATTTATTTATAAATTAAATTATTTATTTGTATACATACGATTGTATAATGACAGATTGGGGTCAGATTTACGAATATTCCTCATGTCTAAAGCTCCCAGGTGTGGTTTTACATTTAGTTATGGACAGTAAATTATATTTACTAGAAAAAAAATATTGTCTCGGCGGGTTCAGGCGGATTACCGAGACCTAAGCGTAGAATCGAATTTTTTGTAGTGTTCTTTCGTGATGAAATGTCAGCGTCATTTCTTCAATGTTGTAGGAAAAACCTTCAGACACACAAATGTCAAGTCAAATTTTGTAAGTTTGAAGCAACCGATAAAGGAGAAATGGGTACTTAATTTTTTTGAGAGTATTTATGTAAAGAAAATGCTGGATTATATTTAAGATGATATTTACTAGGAGAAAATAAACTTGTCTCAGGTGTCGGGTGGGACTCGAACCTTCATCGTCCGATACCGGGGCACCTACCAGGACGATATGTTGGATTTTTCATAGTGTCCTTTTTTGATCTGAGATAACGGACAGTAGGTACGGACACTTTAATTTAAAAAGAAACGTATTTCTCGTTACAATGTATTGCTATGATGTAACATGCAGGCATACTGGAATTGAACCTTTAAACATGATAAACTAAGGCTTAAAAAATCATTATCAATTAAGCCTTAGACGAGTTAAATTTTCTATTACCCAATAAAGATTAATACAATTTTAGACTTAGTTTTACGTGCGTAAAATTTATTCAATTAGGCGATTAAAGACCTTTTATATCCTAAAAATTAAAAAAAAATTAATGGGTTGTTTATTTATAATACAGACAAAATTAGAAAAGTCGAGAGTCAGTAAATAAGAATCGGAGAACAGCTATATTTAAAGAATAAATATTTATTTATTTATTTAGGAAAGCGAGCAAGAACATAACCAAGAAATAATGCAACGTAAATTCGTTGAACATTTAAAAATGAAAAATCTGGTAACAGTGTTGTCTTATTTATAAGCTACAACGGCAAGGACGTGCCACTAACTTGGCAAATGTCGCAGCACCAGCAATGACATGGGCACCCGCAAACTTGGTCCGTTCCAATATGACAGAACAGTACGAGGTATCCATAACACCGCCAGTAAACCTTACTAGGACATATATTATAATCTGAAACTGATAACTAGACTAGTTTACAAGAAAGAAATAAAAAAAACAAATAGCAATTTGCGTGTTTTTAATACGGAGCACGCGTGTGATTCAGAAACAAAATGTTCTAGAATATAACTCTGATATAGATAGATTTAAAGTTTAGTTACAAACACCCTCACCAATCAAATCAGAATATTTTTTATTCAAGTAAGCCTATTAAAAGCACTTTTGAATCGTTAAAAATAATAATTAAAACAATTTTAATTTAGACATATGAAGTACGTAATAAGTAATAATAATAACTCCCACCACATTTGATACATTGATTTGACTCCGTGAAGTCGCTTAAAGCACTTGTGTTACGGACGCCAGGCAACACAGGAATCACAAATATACAATTTAAATACATATATTGAAGACCCAGACACAAAACAAACACAAATATCATCATATAAATATTTGCACGGGTGGGAATCGAAACCACGACCCTTGGCGCACAAGATAGGTTCACCACAATCTGCGCCACCAGTTCCGTCTAGTATTGAATTATATTCATAATACCGAGGCGAGGACCTTGATGACCCACGGGATCATAAGTCATTTTACATATAAATTATGCCTACTTTATACTAATCTGCCACTACTAGGCGGGTCTTAAAAGAAGGGTCTTAAGTTTAATGCAGGTTTATTACACGAGCCACCAGAAAGGAACTGTAACAAAAATCCGTTGGTGGTTTCATGTGTAGATGTTTTACTTTGACATTATATCCAAACACATACACGACACATGCACACACTCTCAAAATAGTCCAAAACAATGTTCTTTTATTTTTATTTTTTTGGTGCAGTGTCTAAGCACTGTATTGTAACATTGTTTTGTACTCTAAGATATTTGTATGCTCGAAATGGACAATAAATTATTATTTTTATAATTATAAATAAACACCTCAACTTGATTATTTGTTAATATACATTTCAATTCGTACGAAATTCCGCTTTACCGATCGCACCTTATACATCGAAGTGGCAATTTCCAACGCCGCCAGCTAACTAGTTGATGTTTGTACCTCGCTACGATATTACAATAGTCCGTTGAGAGGGTACAAGCCAATCTCCTTTGTTTGACGTAAACACTCCGAGTATCTCGACCCCCCCAGGTAAATTTAATAACTTTGCAATGTGTACGCTTTCTCATATTAATGTTTATATACATATACATCATGTACAGTGGAAGGTACTATTCTACTCCGCCGGTACTACACGGCTGTTGACTTTGCTCACAGATAATATGACGGGTCCGATGGTGCAGACGGTAGTGATCCTACCTTGTGCGCTGAAGGTCGTGGGTTCGATCCACACCCTGAGCAAATATTTTTTTTATGAACATTTGTTCTGTATTTAGATGTTATTTATATGTATCTAAGGATTATATTTGTGATTCCTCTGTTTTCTGATATCTGTAACACAAGTGCTATAAGCAAAATATCTCGGGTTGACGACACGCTAGATATCTTTGTGATAACGAGCGCCGTCTATAAGCTGCGGTCACCTTAACGATCAAGGGGACCGTGTGCTTGTTTGCTGACTTCATAATATTAAAAAATCAGAAGCAAAATCAGAACCAAGCAAAAACCATTCATGCTAGCCCACTAATCCCAAATCAAAAATTTTCCAGCTAAAATTCCAATTAAATTATATTAATCTGCAATATTTGCTAGGAAGCATCCTAACCCGGATATTGTCGAACACCGCCGGAGGCGTCACTTGTTACCTTGCAACCAAACAGGGATGATCACGAGTTATTAAAACATCCCCGTACATGACGGTAATTACTTAAGCCCAACCCGCCGATGTTTGCTCGGGCTTCGGAAGCCCACCGATTAATAATTTGAACCTGTGTTTGAGTTTGCTTACGTGGGTCCAATGAGCAGTCATTGTCAGATTACGGGAACACAATCAAAGGTCAATGATGCCAGGCAATTTGGGAAACACCACAGAGTAATTACTGTACATACTTCGACATCTATAGTTAAAGTTATGCAGAACATGAGGAGACCTCATTCACAGATCTTCTGCATTAGTAACTTACTCTTAACTATTTCTACACACTTACACTCTTACCGTGAGGCACCAGCGGAGAAGAATGGTACGATCCTCTGCACCAGGTGTCGTAAGAGGCGACTAAGGTACTAGAACCGACAGGTAGTGGTATATCCACCGCACCACAGGCATAGGGCGGGGATGGGCAGCAGCATCCCCGTTGCGAAAGCTACACTCTGCGATTGCCAACTCAATTGCCCAAAGCGGCAATTATGGGCAATAAGCCTCTTTTCTTGGTGAGGCATATGTCCACCAGTGGACTTTTAATACCAGCTATTATAATGATGATGATAACACGTTACCGACAAATTACAGTGTTCGCTGGCTGTGTTCCGGCTTAAAAGGTGCAAGAGGCAGTGAAATTACTAGGTAATCATCATTATTACAGACATAGAGTGTCCACGGCCTCCCCAAGATAGAAGGAATTCAGCCCATAATCATTCATGGCAATCGCAGAGTTTCGGGACGAGGATGCTCCTGCCCATCCCTACCCTGTGCATTTGAGCTACACTTTTTGAAATGGTCTTACCGCCATTTATCGGTTCGGGTACCTTAGTCGCCTCTCTTCCTCCTTTTTCGAAAATGTCTATGTCCATGGATGGTATGATGATAATGATAGAAAGAGCAAAGCTATAGTCTCTAGTTTGTTTAGAACTTTGAGCCTTCATAGGTAAACCCACAACCTTCACCCATCATTAACATACAATTCCAATTACCAGTTATTATTCCAACGATATATAAACAAGCCATACGAAACTCATAAGCCAAGCTTTAATTTGAAACGAGTCCGTTCACGTGTGTTAACCCTTGTTATTTTAATCGATTCCTATCAAGTTTCACGGCAACAATAGTGGCGTTGGTATTATTTAAGGGGGGTTAAATGTGCACCTGCGGGCTTTCGCCGCCGCCTCGGCGGAATAGGGTTACTGATGGAGAAACTTGCTTACATACATATGAACGGGTTGAGATGGGGTTTTGATCTTTGTTAAATTCATCTGAACTATCAGTTAATTGATATTATCGCGTACGATTTGATTTCATAGCAATTAATATAATACTTTTATATATACAAATTACTTCAGCCTTTTTATCTGGAACTTTAAAACTACTGAACCGATTTTAGTAACTTTTTGCTTACAGTTGATACAAGTTGAAGAAATGGATAGTTTTAATCTCATTTTATAATCGTAATATTCTTTTAGTATAAACATACGTGCATAGGGAGCATTTTTTTGACTGGCCCGATGGTAGTGAGCCTATCTTGAACTCCAAAGGTTCGATCCCCACTCGGAGCAAATATTTGTACGATGATATTTGTATTTGTTCTGTATCTTGGTGTTAAATATATGTTTTTAAGTATGATATTTGTGATTTCTCTCCTGTCTGATCCCCTTAAAAAGTGTTTAAAGTGCAATGTGTTAGATTTTGTGGGTATTTATTATTATTATTATTATTTGGCACTGTAAAGACCGTTCGAATAAAGAGCTACAGTATTCTTTATTTTTAAAAAAATTGTAAATAAAATAGTTTTATTTTTGTTTACGTATTCGTTGGTATTTAAGTTTGCTGTTATATGGACATACATAGCATCGGTATTTTATTTATTTTATTTTATTTTTATGAAATAGTGGTACACATCGAACTGCCCCATCACATTTTCTTTGTTAATAATATTCCAAAGGTTGCCTGAAAGAGATAGCTCTAATCGATAAGGCCGCCAATTTTATTATAATTTGTAAGTATTATTTTTCTTTTGTATCATTTCATCTTTTATCTGTGTACAGCCAAGAGTATATTATTTATATTATTTTTCGTATATTTGTATCTTTTCATATTCATTATTTTGTATATTTTTTATGTAATTTTGTGTTTATCAAATTGTAATGCTATGTTTTCCACACAATATATATTGTTCTGAAATAATTATTGAATAATAGGTGTATATTTAAGACTGAACGTCGTCTGTCAGATCAGCAAGTAACGTGTAAAAATTGCGTCTCTACAGAATAAAAAACACATGTATGCACGCGGATAACTCAAAAACAACTGCACCAAATTGAGTCAGTCTTGTTTTGCCGTGTTTGCTTGTTGGGAAGAGACCCAAGAACGGGTTTAAAATATCCTCTTCACCAACAGGATCAACGGGATCAAATTTTAGTATGTACCCAAGCGGTGCTTTATTGGGCTGCTAGTATTTGAAAAAGATGATCGTGATCCTATCTTGTGCACCAATGGTTGTGGGTTCGATTCTCACCCAGAGCAAATATTTATACGATGATATTTGGGTTTGTTTAGAGTCTGGGTGTTAAATATATATATTTAAGTATGCATATTTATGATTTCTCTGTTGTCACAAGTGCTTTAAGCGGGTTAAGACAATATCTTATATATTGACCTGACTCAGTGGTAAGTCGCTTAAAGCGCTTGCGTTACGGACATCGGATAACAAAGGAATCACAAATATAATACTTAAATACGTATTACTTTTAACACCCAGACATACTCGAAAGACATACTACAAAAACTCGAATATAATCATATAAATATTTGTCCTGGGTGGGGATGGTCGTGGGTTCGAACCCACGACCACCAACCATCAAAATTAAGAACAAATCATCCTTAAATATAACCACCATCGTTCCAACCCACTCAACATATTAATGTACCGTTACTTTCCTCTACTCCAGGTTGAAAGTGCAGGGAGGGTGACCTTACCCGCATGGGCCAATTGCCACAATGACTCCGGCAGACAGGCCACAATGCACATGCGAGCCGCACGAAATTATATCGAATTGACACATCCTTGTGAAATTACCAATGTAATATTAAAATGCGAATGTCCGGAGTTAAATCTGGTTAGCCTTCGCTCGTCTTGGTACATACATTGTGATTTATTGGTGGAATTCATGGCGAATATGGTAGTGTCCATATCTTAAGAGGTTATGGATTCGACTCCACTGGGATTGTGCAGTACTGACAGAGTAGAATCGTACATCCCCTGTATTAGGTGACGTAAATCTCTATAAATTTGTCTAAGGATGTATTAATTTATTTGACATCCATTATCTGTACCTAATTATATTACAATTCGGAATTCCCTGAGATATTAATGTTTCAACTTACACATGAATAAACACATGTTAGACCCCACCCTAGACGAATCTTTATATGAAGATATTCGTTTGTTATATCTGGGTATTAATTATGTTTGTGGTTCTGATAGTAATAGGCGAGAATAAGGTACTGATGCGGATGACCTTTGTATAATATCCCAATTATATGCCAAACTTTAAACAGTAAGCAACAAAAATTAAAATCAGTTAAGTAGTTTAAAGGTTCACCTCGGACAATCATGATACACAATTTTGATATTCAAAGACATAGATATATCAAATGAAATACAGGAAGAGCAAAGTGAAACAAATGGGAATACTTAAATTGCTATTTTAGTGATGGAATGAGATGAAATGACAAAGAGCTGAGTAACCTAGCCGGTCAATTGGGGAGCAGTTAAGGTGCTGCCAGGTGGCCGCTGACTCAACCACAAACTACTTAATAGGACCTTCGTGAGGTCCACGACATCTGTGGAGACGGATTAGGAATACATTTTTTGGGTATAAAAAATGTGTGTTGAATCTTGTTTAAGAAATTTTACTTCTCACAAATATTATTCTTGTCACTTAAAAACGACATCTTTCTTTCCGACAAACAGTTGACATACAGTTTAACACGTGTATGGATCTCTTGTGATAGGTAATTAGAGGCGATTGAGGTACCGGAACCGACAGTTGGCGGTATATCCAACCGAAGCAGTGTAGCTCAAATGCAACAGAGTGAGAATGGGAGCAGCACCAGTAAAGAGAACACGAAGAAAGGCTTTCAGTATAAATTGGTTGGGTGATAGTTTAAAATTTAGCGGAAGCGCATTCTTTAGTCGTATTGTTTTAAAAACGAGAATAATGAGTAGTTAAAAATAAAAGAGAATTAGAGGAACAGAGATTACGTTCGTAAAGAGAGGAGTTGAAATCTCTTTTATGTTGGTGCTTATGGATAAAAAAATACATTACATACAACACACGCTTTTCTAGTAGATTACGTGCAGAGTCGTCTCTAAAGCCAGCTCTGTTCGAATGACCCACATCGTTCAATTGAGAGTCAGTTTAGGCGATCGAAGCAGGTACGGGCGCGTGTAGGTGCAATTGATACAATCGTTGCTAATTGAAACAAAGCTCCTGCCTGTTTGTATGTCAGTCGAGTGTTGTTAGTGGAATATTTTGGAAGACGTATTCATATCTCATCGTTATGAGTTGTACAAATTAATGGTTTAAAGTTCTAGCAATAATGAATAACTATGGATTGTAGGTATGTACGAGTGTGTTTTTGCGTGGACAATTCGAGATTTGATTGAGATTTTAATAGCTGCACGAAATATTTAAAATTAATATTTATTTATTATAGGTACCTACACTTCCAGATTACTGTCAGACTGTTACCTAGGAGATGTATACATGACATGTTTTACTTTATCATCATCATGATCATACCAGCCATTGGAAGTCCACTGGACATAAACCTCTCCAAGAAAAGTTTTTGCCCATAATTGCCGCGCTGGGCAAACGTGTTGGCAATTGCATAACGCCGCGATGGGGATGCAGCTGCCCATCCCCGCCCTGTGCATTTGAGCTGCACTATTTCTGATGAATATTCCACCATCTGTCAATTCTGGCTCTTAGTCGCCTCTTACGACACCTGTAGTAGGAGGTACTCTTCTACTCTGCCGGTACCTCACAGCAATGTTCATGATGTTTTAATCTTTTATTTGCCATTGAAAGTCCACTGTTGAACATAGGCCTCACAAAGAAATGGTGAAACTTTTGCTTATAAGTAATTGCCGCGCCGGGCAAGGGTATTTGCAATCTCAAAGCACAGCATGCCCCATGGTGGTGCTAGACATGATGAGAAATAATAATAAAATTTTCTTTAAAACACCGTGGGGTACCGGAGAAGAATAGTAACTCTCCTATGCCAGATTGCCTTAAGAGGCGACTCGTGTACCGGAACCGACAGATGGCGGTATATATATATATATAAAACAATCTGGCTCAAATGCAGGGTAGGGGTGGGGAGCAGCATTCCCATTGCGAATGTTACACATTACGATTGCCTAGCACTGCTATTGTAAAATTCCTCCTATCTGGGGAAGCCTATGTCTTTTAGTACAGTAGACTTTTATTTAAAGGTTGATGTTGATGATGAATTGACAATTTAACATGAACTAACTTGTCATATGTTTTTTATATTATGTAGTCAGCAGACAAACATACGGTCCGCTTGATGGTAAATATGACCGCAGCCTATAGATGCTCGTGTCTTCACAATGATATCACTAGCGTGTCGCCAATCCTGTGAACTGAAGATACTAAGTCCTATTTATCCAGTAATTTTAAATTAAAAGCAGACTACTGAACAAAGCTCCACAAAGCATACAGTTTAAAATCACAAGACCACAACAACTAAAACTGGACACGTATTTGCTCATCCCCTGCACATTCTAATCTCATTTGCTAAGGCCAACCAGACCCATGTCAACTTTCCGATAAAGAACCACCTAAAACGCTCACCTAAAAGGGTTACAAAACCCTCAAACTTAAAACTAGTTACTGGGTCCCTTTGTAGTTTGTAAAACGTGTAAAATTAAATGAAAGCTCTTTGTAAAGGTGTCGCCCGCAGTGTAGTTTGAGATCAGACTTGAGAGCACCCGCATAGTGAGGTTGAAACGTTATACTTGCTCGCTCCGAGTTTTAATTGTAGGTAAAAGATTTATTACTGGAAAGCGGGCACAGCAAACGAGGGGACTCTTTCATAATAATAATGGTGTGAGTCATACTGATTACAACGGACATAATGGAGCAAGTACATATTTAGAAGAATTACCAGCTATGTTGGATCTCTTCCATCCATATTGCAGAAGAGTAGAATTACTCTGCCTTATTACCAGTGCCGACAGAGAGCGGTATATCCATCCGAAACAATGCAGTTCAAATACAGAGGGTGTGGGTGCTGCGCTCTGCGATTGCCAATGCGCTTGCTCTACCTGGCAATTATGGGCACAATTCCTCGTTTTTGCGAAACATATATCCAACAGTAAACTACCACTGGCTGATGTGATAATGATGAACTGAAATTTCATCATCATCATATTTTAGTTTAAGTTACCTTTTGTTGTTGAATAAAGTTATTATTATTATTATTGTTATTAATTTTGTCATGAACAAACTTGTCACATTTTATTATATTATATTATCAGCGAACGAGCATACGGTCCGATTGATGGTAAACGTAAGGTACCGGCAGAGTAGAATAATACCTTCTCCTGTAACACCGTACGGTACCGGAACCGACAGATGGCGGTATATCCATCCAGAACAGTGCAGCTCAAATGCACAGGGCGCTGAACTTACTTACCCAGCGCAACAATTATTAGTAAAATTCCCCCTTTCTTTGGGAAACCTATGTCCTGCAGTAGATTTACAATGGCTGGTTTGATGATGATGAATGGTAAACATGACCGCAGCCTACAGACGCTAGTTTCATCACAAGGACCAGCGTGTCACCAACACTATGTACTGAAGATACTATATCACATTTACCAAGAAATTTCACTGCCTCTCTCATCCTTCTTTACCCTTAAACCGGACTACAGCAAACTGGAACTGCTATCTGGCGGTAGCTTTCTTGGGGTAATCTATGTCCAGTAGTGGACTTCCAATAGCTTGTATGATGTTGCTTAAAGATTTCTTAGTCTAGTACAAAAAAGTACCTCTGTAAATTGTAAGTGTACGGACTGCGTGACTTAAGCGTTACCTTAAAATATAGCTTAGGCATTGCAAAGTTTTCACTAGCGCATCGTTGAACTATCTATGCAACTAATCCATGGTTAGAACTTTTAAAGTAGAACACAGGGAAGAGCACTGATGTTGAACAGAAGATTTACTTTTGAGTGCAGATCCCTACAGAAGGCTATCGGAAGACTTCAGTTTCTTCAATAAGTTGGGTTATATGCTTGGTAAGTAACCCTAAATAATCACGCATTTAACAATTAAAAAATGACGTAATGTTTGCCGCGTGCCAAATGATTTGTAAGGGTTAACTCAGCATCTATCTTCCTTTCTTAATGCACAGAATATGCAAAACATTGGCGCACCCATTAATATTTTGCGAAAGTAATTATCAGCAAGGGTGGCACAAGGTAAAGACCTGACAAATGGCTCCTAATTTGCATGGCGAACTTCAGGGTATACCTTCTGCTCATCTCTCATAACGTCATAGACAAACGTCCACGGCTTACCGACCTCCCAACACTCATTTATTGTTGAAAAGGTATTCCAAGGTGGAGCATATTTGAATTGGGTACTGTTCGACGATTTTGAACGTTACAGTGATAGTTTTAGAGTAGCTTTCCGATGGTGGGTAGCGTAGATGTATGTAGCGTGTAGGGGACCTTTTTGCTGCCCATCTCAATTGCTGCGAAGGTAATTTTAATGGCCCAAATTAATAATTTCCTTGCGGCCCGCATGGCCGTCCGCCGATTGTTGCCTCGATAGACGGCCCTTAGCCCTTTGTTTCGTAATTGGAAGTCATTTTTGGTTATATTATTCGGAATTTTTAATACGTTCTGTGTAAAATGGACTGGCTATTAACTTCTTTTGATTGGTATGAGTCTGCGTGTTGTTTTCAATTGAGATGTATATCTACTAAATGAAATAAACGGGTATGAGTGACCGACTTTGTAATGTGGTGGTAACTCATCAAGTTATGCTAGTTGTTGCCTGTGGTTGTGCTTGTAAATGGTTTAAGGGTCGGGACCAGTAATGATTATTAATATGGTTTATAGTAAAATAAAATCAAGTCCCAAAAGAAAACTTGTAAACACGATGTTATTTTTACTCAATGATGCTGATATTAAGTACATTATTAAAATAATAACTATAATTTATACTAGTATTATAAAGTCATAGAATTTTAATGTTATGTTAAACGCGCTTTGAATATACTTTCATATAGGCTTGTTAAATGATCGAGGAATGTTTTAGGCTTACGCTGTGACCAAGAGGAACGAAACATCTTGAGAAAATAGTACAAAACCGGAAAAGAAAAATTCTTTATTTCAGCCAATGTCTTAATATACAAGAAGTGATATCATATACAAAAGTGACTTCAAAAATAAGTTTCGTTTAGATTTAATAGAGTTGAGGAATATTTTCAGGTCTCGGAATAATATTTTCGGTCAGGCTGAGGGTACCTCAGCCGCCTCTTATGACACCAACCCAACCGAACACACAACGATATATATATCCAAAACTGCGTAGCTCAAATGCTACAGGGCAGATATGGGCTGAAGGGCGGAGTTCTTCTTTTGTCCCCTTTCTTAGATGTCCAACAGTGGACTTCCAATGTCTGACATGTTTATGATGAATCCACATTTATGACACATGCAACCATAACGACACTGCGGGTCCATAGACATCTTGTATACAGTTCCTAACACTGATAAATGAGGTTCGTTAAATAGATATTGTATCTACGTAAAACTAGCCTGTCAGTAACAGACGGATATAAAAACTAAATTTACTGTAAATATTTTTTTGTACCGAAATTTATTTATTAGGAACGAAAAATAATTTTAAATATTAGTATGAGATATTTTATAATTGTCACTAGTATTTTTAAGGTCATTGAACTGTAAAAAACAGCCAGTACACCACGGTGACTTTATTAAGTACATTAAATCACATCCCTTATTCACAGTTACATCGCTCCCTATACTGTACCTTACAAAAACTTTATAATCGCTCACAATAATATTATAAGTATAAAAAAATCCCGTCATTGGAACAATTTCCGCGGGATTAGAGAGTAGGGTGAGCACGCGGCGCGGGGCGAGACAATGGACACGTCGCGTGCCGCGGGGGTGTGGGGCGGGGAGAGGTAATGCAATATTAGTCCGGGGACACACGGGTGACACACGCGGCGCCATTGTGCACCTACGCGAGCAGGGATTGCCAACAGTTCAGCCAACAATCATCATCATCATTACAGCCATTTGAAGTCCACTGCTGGACTTCAGCCTCTTTAAGAAAGGGGAATATTGCCCATAATTACCGCGCTGGGCAAGCGTGTTGGCTATCGCTGAGCGCAGTTTTCGCGACGGAGATGCTGCTGCCCATCCCCATCCTGTGCAATTGCGCTACGCTGTTTCGGGGGGATTTACTGCCAACTCTGGGTTTTGGTACCTCAGTCGTCACCTGGTACTCCTCCGGTACATCACGGCTAAATAAAAGCTGATAGTCCATAAAATTAAACGATAAAGTCCCGTATTATCCTATATTGCCCCGGACAAAAATCTAACTAACATTATTTTAACAACAATTGTTCAATTATTATTTATAAATATGATCACAGCATCAATAGTTGCAAACCCCTGGTCCCCACACTAATCCGCTTGCATGGGGTGCATCGATAAAAAGATAACCGTCGCACGCGCAGCCCTAATGACGCACCTATGGCGGCTTATCGCGCCTGCGCAGAATAGCTAACGAACCCGATTGTACCTAGCTAAGGGGAACGCGGTCTACCTTGGTAGGGGGACCGCATGTGTTGGACGCTTGCTGGGAAAGTAATGATGTGCGAAAATCGTGGGACAGGAGTCCAGACAAAAAAAGGCTGTCGTTTAAAAAAGTAATACTTATTTTGCCTGGGAAAAGACATTGATATGATCCAGTCAACTTCAGATTTTTTATTACATTAACAAGTTGCGGAAATAAAATGACGTACAATACAAACGTTGTTATTCTGTTGCAAAACTGAAGTTATTTTTTATTAGACCAAGTTCACAAACAAGCAAACAGTCCGCGTAATAGTAAGCGACACTGCAGCCTATAGACGCTTGTAATCACCATACCAGACATTGAAAGTCCACTGCTTGACTTAGGCCTCCTCAAGAAAGGGGAAACTTTGTTGGCGCGGCAACGAGCGAGTGTTGGCAATCGCAGAGCGCAGCTTTCGCGACGAGGATGCTGCTGTCCATCCGCGCTCTATGCGGCATTGTCTTGGAATGCTGCTGTCTATCCGCGCCCTGTGCTGAATTGATATACCGCCATTTGTTGGTTCTGGTACATTAGTCGCCTTTTACGACACCTGGTACAGGGGAAGGTACTATTCTTCTCTGCCGGTACCTCACGGCTAACGACGCTTCTATTATCAGAAGGATATCACTAACACGCTGCAACCTTGTGATTTGAGGGTATTATGCCACGTTACCCAGTAATTAAACAGTAGTAAACAAAGTAACAGGCTAGACCTAGTTTAGTTACTTTAGCATCAAAATGTATTTAGGTTTAAGTTTCCTTTTAATGAATAAAGTCATTATTATTATTGGATTTAAATTTCTCGAAGCACTAAGGGTGCCTCGGTACATATCCAAAATTCACGGGCCTAGGCCAAGTGAACCTAAGGGTCATGATAGGGGGAAAGAGTATTATCTTGCAAGAGCTTTCTTATTATTATTATTATTATTAATTGCACTGCTTCTCTCTCTATTCAGACCGGGACACAGTAATGCGATCACTGTTATTTGGCGGTAGAAACTATTTAAGAGTGAGTGGTCTACCTCAAAAAGAAATATAACAGGACAAACACTAATCAAATTATCATATAAATATTTGTTGGGTTGGGATCGAACCTTGACCCCTGGCACATGAGATAGGATCACAACTATCTGCGAGACTTCTTCCCGGAATAACAATAGATTCTCAGGGATGAGATGTAAGGTAGAGATCTCACAGACAAAGTCACGGTCAGGAAAATAGTAATAAATACAACAATGCACGCACAGCACACGCCAATCTGTGACGTATAGACACATATTATAGATTTATGAATAATGTGACAAAAACGATTAAGGGTCCGTCGCTGAGGGGAGCCCACGGGAGGTGTTTTTATTGGGACTCTCGCTGAGGAGGCAATGTTGTGAAAATAATTATGAGAATGGGTTGGGAGTGCGGGAAGAGGCGATGCCAGTTCATGAGAATAACACGGGTAAAGAATATTAATAATATTCACACAATGTGTCATACATTTACCTGACTCCCAGATAAATTCATATTTTTAACACCTCTGGGTGTCACAGAAAAAACAAATACATCATATGATTGTACGTCCTGGGCGGAGATCACACCTACAACTTTTGGTGCATAAGATAGAATTACTACCATCTGCGCCGATCGAGCTCGTCAAATCTTAACCGTTTTTATAGTTTCCACTATTTAATATGACCGTTTTGGAAAATCGAAAATAGTTGGTGACAAAAACATCTTAATAAAAAACGCTAAGCGTGTAACCCGAGAACGGCTCGACCGAAACACCAATGTTTTTTGCTATTTTCCTTAATGCACACGGAAAGTTTTCATGAAGTGAAAAATAGTGATAGTGTTATTTGTAATTTGTTATTCTAAGAGTGTCTATTCTTGATTGTTCTACAATTTCACTTCTCTTGAACAAAGGAAAAAAAAATCTATACTCGGTAAATAAAACCAAATAGCATTTATTTTTTGTGTGTCAGTTTGAGGTTATCTTTGAACTGACCGATTTTGGTAGGAGTTTCACTAGCAGGTAGCTGATAAATTACGCTATGACTAATGAGAGCGGAGCATTAAGCAAAAATGTGGCAAAAACGGGCAAATAATTTAGTTTTTAGGGCTTCCATCGCGAGCGCTGCGTGAACAGTGAAAGTCACGGTTAAAAATAATGTAAGAATGAAGGTTTAACAAAACCCTTTGAAGGTTAAAAAAAATCCCGCGACGGTATATATCTATCTCTTAACATCAGTACCAAAGTCACTATTCCACGCGAACAAAGTCTCAGGCACAGCTTACTACATCATAATTCACACAATTATATTTTTAATTAATAATATTTTGTTTTTAATTTAGCTCGAACACAATATTTAATAAACAGATGTTTAATAAATTTAACTATTTGCCACCATTATTAGTGATTTCAATTTCATAAATTGAAACATCTGTCAGCTCGATTGAGAGCAACGACCTCATAAAGGAATCAACACCAGAAACTTGTACACACAGTAACAGACCTACCCAAATCTGTCGAAACTTCGCAATCGATAACAATCTGTAACTGTGAGCCATTGTGTTCAAAATTTACTGTAAAAATTTAAAAGATTAGGGTAGGTATCTCTGATACACAAACATCACATTAAACTTTTAAAAATACACATGAAGTAAGATTAGCAAGATGAAATGGCAGTGGGCAGGGCACTAAGCATGCATAACCGATGAACGATGGAGTCATAAGGTTCTGGAATGGAGACCACGTACCGGTAAGCGTGGCGTATGACGTCCACCCACAAGGTAGACAGACAATCTGAAAAAAACCGCAGGATTGCATTAAACGCAAGCCGCATACGATCAGTCCTATTGGAAATCACTTGGTCCAGCAGTGTAGCTCAAATGCACAGGGCGGGGATGGGCAGCAACATCCCCTTTGCGAAAGCAACGCTCTGCAATTACCAACACGCTTACCCAGCACAGCAACTATGGGCAGATATGATAATGATTAAACAGTAAGTTGAGTAAGCCATATGCGCGAGCAATAATTACAGGCGTCACCGAAACAACGAGTCGAGGCCTACGTTTTCATAACCGGGCGCATTGTCCCTGCGCGATAAATCACACCAATGTGTCGCGCCAACTAAAAATCATTGGGAGAGTAATTTATAGTAGATGCCGACCACAGTGCGGCATTACGATTCAGTAAATTGCTCGACAGATATTAACTGTAGATACAGATAGAGATAGAGTTAGCCGTGAGGTACCGGTAGAGTAAATAGTACCTCCCCCGTACCAGGTATCGTAAGAGGCGACTTAAGTACCAGAACCGACAGATGGCAGTATATTCATAAAAAAGTCAGCTCAAATATATAGGCGGGGATGGGCACCAACACGCTTGCCCAGCGCGGAAATTATGGGCAACATACTTTCTTGGGAGGCCTTTGTCTAACAGTGGACTTTTAACGGCTGGTATGATGATGATAAAGACAGAACAGATGCCGAAGAGTTGTTCGATATACTGCCCACAGCGGACTTTCTGTAGCGCTCACAATCGCCTAACATGTCGTCCCCACCATTCTAAACCAGGGAAGCCTATATCCCGCAGTAGATACTATACGATGCTGTGATGATAGAGCATAGGGACGTGGTCTCCATTCCAGAACATTACGGCAAACGCAGCGTAGGGCGTCCACCCGCAAGATGGAAAACGATCTGACTAAAGCTGCAGGATCGGGCTAGACACAGAAGCATAAAACCGGTCCAATTGGAGACTACTTGGGGAGGTCTATGTCCAGCTGTTAACGTCTTGTAGCTGATATGGTGATGATGATCCCCTTTTTTTAGTTTGTAAGTAAAACGGTTTAACTGACGCCCCCTTTCTTGGGGAGGCCTATGTCCAGCTGTGAACTTCCAATGGCTGTAATGATGATATGTCTGTTTGTCGATCTGGTCTAATAAAATAAAATGCCTTTGACATACATTTGCACCAAACACTGTTGCTTCCAACATTAGTGACACACCCAAGTTTCTGCACACCCATCCCTACAGTGGTGGCACATATTGGGGACGAGTGAGCAAGGTGAGGGCTAGTTTTTGTCGCCATTGTCCCCGCCGCGCCCGCGACGTAAAGGGATGTTGGGTTTGCAGTCACGCGCCGGTTCGTATTATACTTTTTACGGTTATTTTGTTTTGAATTCAAATCCGTATCTATTGTTGTTCGCTTTTCGCCTTCACTTTTTTTTGTACTTTTGTTTGCGTTTGCGAAATTTGACATACTTTTTTTTATTAATTGATAATTTTTTTTTCTTTATAAGTAAATAATGCTGGCATTTTTATCTATGTTATTGTTATTTAAGTTACAAAACATGAGAAGTATTATGTAATAATATTTGGAGAAAAAACGCATAGAAAATATATGACTTCACTTGTTATTGAAAATGGTTTATATTGGCTTCAACTTCAAATTTAAGGGAACTTAGATTGTGTGAGTGAAAGCTGTACCTTTATCTAAGTAAATTTCAGTAGTTACTGATTATTTAGTTTTTAAAATATAATGAATACGCATTTTAAAGCTACAGCATTAGAAAACGTATTTTATTTAAAATTTAAATATCCATTAAAAATCGGTATAAGGTTTAGTTGCGACTACTAAGAATTTAGGTAAGTCTCACACTAGGCTTATACTATACATAGGCTTACCCAAAAAATGGATTTTACAATAATTACCACGCTGGCCAAGCGTGTTCGCCATCGCAGAGTGCAGCCGACGGGCATGGTACCCATCCCCGCCCTGTGCATTAGAGCTCCACTGTTTTTGAGGAATATACCTGTCGGTTCTGATTACTAACCGCTTCTTACGATGCTTGGTACAGGAAGAGGTATTCTACTCTACCGGTACCTCACTTATTGTATCTTATCACCTTGTTATTGTACCTCACTTATCAGATGCATATATGATTAAATAAAGTTTTCTATAAAATAATCTTACGACTCGTATTATCTAATTGTTAGCTATATATATGGTGCTACACACACATACACACACATATATATGTGTAGCACTTTAAATTAGTTTCTAGGCTATCTGTTAGTGCGCTTGCACGTATTAGATTATTCTATAGAAAACTATATTAAGTTTTTTAAACATGTATTTGATCATAAAATATTAAATATGATACTTGAGGCACCGACAGCATGCAACCTATATATCACCATCATCATCATATCAAACGTCCACAGCTGGACATAGGACTCTCCGAGTGATATCCAAACGGATCGATTGTATGCGGCCTGGGCCCAGCGCGATCTTGCGATTTTAATCAGATCGTCGTCCTACGCCGCGCCTGCAGGTACGTGGTCTCCATTCTAGAACCTCATGACTCCATCGCTCATCGGTTATGCGTGCTAAGTGGCCAGCCCACTGCTGTTTCAACTTGCTAATCCACAGGGCTATGTCACTAACTTTAGTTCTTGTACGGATCTCCTCGTTCCTGATTCGATCACGCAAAAAAACTCGAAGCATTGCCCTCTCCATAGCTCGTAGGGCTATTTTCAGTTGGCTAATAAAGCCAATAGTTATATACCACTCTATATATACAATGTACATAGCAAAACCAGCATTCATGAAAGTGCATTAAAACATACACCCTCACACAGAACAGTATTAGATTATCTGAAGGGTTAACAGCCATATTCATTTCACTTATCCTCGTACTTTTTACATTTCGGTTGCACGCTGGCAGGTTAGGGCGACAATCTAATAAAGAGTCCCGCTCCCGCTGAGAATGTCCGATTAAGGCCCCGAAATCTTGTTACCCTACTGATTAATATTACTGCCCGTGATGCTGGACTCGGAATTGAATATGGAATCAAGTTAGGGACACGTTACGTACGATGGCTTGTTTTAATCGCTTGCTTTGTTAAATTCATTTGTCTAACATTCTTTTAATACCCTCTGCGGATAAAGTATTATTAGTGAGAAACTACTTTAGTACCAGCAGAGTAAAATAATACCTATGTTTGTAGCACATGTTGTAAGATTTGACTGAGGAAGGAATCAACAGATGGCGGTATATCTATCCAAAGTAGTGTAGCGCAAACGCACAGGGCGGGGATGGGCATCAGCATCCTCTGCGATTGCCAACACGTTTGCCCAGCGCGACAGTTATAGGCAAAATTTTCCTTTCCTTGGGGAGGCCTATGTTCAGCAGTGGACTTAAATATAAATTTCGATTTATACAATAGAAAACAAAGAATGATATTAATATGTTATTTATCTGCATTGTTCTACTAACCGGATTCGATCACCAAACGCATCGCAATTTTTTATTTTTATTTATTAACTGCATCCTTTTTTGTCTACCTGGTCTAATAAAAAAAACTTACTTATAACTAACAATTTCTAAATATATTTTTGCCTGTTCACTGAAACTGCAAGATAATATATCCAACCTGTCATGCACTTTGTTAACTACATGAATTGCTCGGACTAAGTGAGTCTTAGCTGGGACATTAGTTCTGGCTACTGGTACAGCCAGCCGGTGGCGCCCCCTATTCTTTAGAGAAGCAGTCAAAGAACTGGATCTCGTGCTATAATATTTTTATGTCGCAAACATTGCCAAAGGTATAATTGTAATGACAAGAGCGTTTACAAAATACAATGATGCTTACCATCTTCGCATGCTTGCTTGCCTAATTTCATCAACACCGTTATCATTACAGTAATTGCAAGTCCACTGCTGTACCTACGTCCAGCAGTGGACTTGCAATGAATGAGGCCTACCTAGAGATGGGGAATTTTGCCGATAGTTGCTGCGTTGGGCAAGCGTGTTGGCTATCGCTGAGCGCAGCTTTCACGACGGGGATGCTACTGTACATCCTCGCTCTTTACATTCGAGCTTCACTGTTTCCGATTCATAAACCTGTTATTGGCATCACAAATGCTTTAAGCGACTTAGACTATTCAGATATGTGATGAGATGTTGTTGCGAATTACAATAATGTTACACGTTCGAGCATGTTTAGGTGAAACACTTATAGCACATTAGGCTGTCTCTGCCTGTTTAACTGGCACCATAAACGTCACCGGGTAAAGTACGCCAGAGCGAGGTTTAACGAGGGCTCACTACGTAGACAAATTGTCCCACGCCGAGTGCACGCGGCTCTATTTACCGAATACGCCTAAACTACTCGTTTGAATAACCCTAGGGATGTAACTCATAATAGTTCTATCGATATTTTGCCGGACATGAGATAAATTATTTTATCAAAAAAATAAAAACAAAAAACGTTTCTCTTGTGATATTAGGCTGTTCTATACTTGGAAATAAGTTAAAATTGTTATATAATATTAAACGTAGGGCATTAATTGCTCTATTTAATCTATAAATATACAAAGTTTATTTTAAATTTGCACATCACCCATCCCTTGAGTTTTTCAATTTCTATAAAAATACGTCGATTGTAAGGTGATAGTCAACTCGGCTTGAAGACCCAAGAACCAAGCGAAAGACACTTTCCCCAGAATATCCCAGGCTAAAGCAGATTAGAATGGCCCAGAATCAGCTTAAGAACGACAAGGCGCCGAGAGACGACAAATTCACATCTGAGCTTTTAAAAGCGGGTACTTCGTCCTTGATAGTATAACGCTAGAATCATGGAACAGGAGCGCGGGGACGATAATTCTTTAATATCTTGTGAAAGAGTTACCTAGTAAACTTTGTAAAAGGACCACAATTGCCGACATAGCCCGGTGGATTAGCAAGAAGAAGTGGCGGTGGACAGAGCACTTACCACGCACAGCCAATGGTCAATGGAGTCGTAAGAGCTATAATTACTATAGATATATCTAAAAAATAATAATTTGGGGTACGGATAGCAATCAAGATAACACTCAAGTCAGTATTAGAAAATCTTCGTATCTTAGCCTTTATTTAATCAACACTCCATAATACCAAACTCAAACTTTTTATATTATTATAAATTTGAAAGTTAACTTTTTGCGACAAACCGAAGAGATCATACTTAAATTGTAATATATAACCTTAAAAATGGACTTATGATTAAGTGCAAGTTCTTGGGCACCGGGATGTCACGCATACAAAGTCACGGCTAAATAACTAGTACGTTATTTTTTTACATATAGTACATCATAGTGATATTTTGGTTAAGTAGGTATTTTTTTTGTGCCTATAAGTATACTTGGTATCGTAAGTGGCGACTGAGGCATCAAAATCGACAGATAGCGGTCACCCAAAACAGTGTAGAAACTATAGACTAAAATCCTCCTTAATTGAGAAGGCCTATGTCAAACAGTGAACGTTCTACCGCTACTGTGATAATAATGATGATAACAACTTAACTCAAAAGAGTTACACAATTAGCTAAGGAAGTATTTTCTGTTTGAAATGCTACAACAAATGTACTTTAATGAGTGCAATAATAAATATAATACATTGATCAGACACTGAGATAAAATGCTTTAAGTAGCAGCTTTACAAAGAGTCATAAATATTTATAATCATCGTCATCATTATCAGCCATTGAAAGTCCACTTCCGGACATAGGCTTTCCCAAAAAAAGCAATAGCACAACGTAAGTTTCGCGACGGGAATATGCTGCACATCCCTGACATGTGCATTTTTAGCTAAACTGGTTCGGATGGATATACCGACATCTATTGGTTCTGGTAACTTGTTTCCTGTTGCGACACCTAGTACAAACGGAGATACTATTCAACTCTGCCGGTACCTCACGCCATAATCCATAGAAGAGCATAAATATTCATCGTATAAAGTTTTGTCTTCGGTCCCCATCCGACCCTTGGCGTAAAATATCACCACCAAATACGTCCTCGGATCCGATACAGTAAGATACTTTAAATACCTTCAAATTGGACGGATTAATTAAAAACGGAGATATAGGTAATCGATGGGAGTACATCCCTGGCCAGTTAAGGAGTGCGTCACCGGCAGCGAGCGCCGGGTTTGCATAAAATCGTCGTTTGTCAGGCGGTAATGCGTCCGCGGCAGACCTCCCCTCTGACGCAGCGCGCGATGACGGAATGTCACGCGGACATATCGCATTATTGTAGCGATGGCCAATGACGCGTGTGGGTCATACTTGTCATCCAAAGAAAAAAAAGAGTTACTTATGAAATGAGCTCGCTATAAACTTAGGCTAAAATTAAAAGGTCTTCGTCATATCAGGAGTTGGGCGTCCACTGCTTGACACGACGTTAAAAGTACATATACACATTACGCCTGTGTCCCACCGGGGCAGTATTACTAGTACTGGATGATTGCTGGATCATCATCATTCCAGGTGTAGGTGGGAAAGGAGCCAAATCCCGTCATTTGATCGCAATCTGACAGACCAAATGCGTCAGGAACTGTGATGTATATGGTACTTATTTAGAACGTTTATTGGAATTCGTCTTAATTGAAATTATATTAGCGATGCGAGCCAGATTTTACCCGCGTAGAAAATTCTAAGAATAAAATAAATCTATAGTTATTTGTTGATTCAGCAGTTACTATGTCTAATTGTTACAAATGTACAAAATCTAAAATTTCTAGAAAAGAGATTCCTACCTTAATTGGTTAAGAGAATTTAGTTTTGTACAGTTCGAACAACTAAGGTAGGAATTGATTGTTTTCAATTTTGGTATAGCCCACGTTACTCAATGAGTGTACTTCTAAGGGTGAAATTTTTTTTGATGGATTAAGAAACACAGATTATAAAATATTGAGAAAATATTGTTATTGTAGATTTTATGGAGTAAGAAAGTGTTATTACTAGATTAATGTCATATGTTTAGGAATACAAAATTTCTTGTTTATTGCCAATGATATTTTATCTAAGGAGAATATAATTGGCCATAGACAAAACAAACGAAACGCAATAGCAAGAGTGAATTATTAAACAAGTTGATTACCGCCAAACTAAAATTTTAAAGCCATAAAACTGAGATGACGAGGTAATATTTTAATCTAAGTTTCGGCTTATCGCAGACTAAAACGATATCAAGTTCCTTCACCTTAATCATAAAGCTTGTACTTTCACCGAAAACCTCCAAGATAGCGATATAATTTAACTTACAAACTTTAATTTCTCAAGTTTGTCCTTCACTAACTATATAGCAAGACGCAAATTCATCTCGGCAATCCATTAAATGGAATAGAGGCGCGACTTTGAAGAGACCTCCACATAAACACTTCAATAAACGCACATTAAAAGATATGTCTCCAATTTAACTTGAATTTATGGTCACCATAACCTATAAAATATTTACAGCATCACCCTTAGCAGACAATTAGTTCATACAATTTATCCATTGCGTTCTGTGTGCATTGATATTTGTAAATGTAACACATACGCTGCGCAATGTATTGTGTATTGAGGACATTGATCATATTTAATGGGCTGTTTTAATAGTAGGAGAGTGTTAGGTTTAGGTGCCTAGTCCCCCGTGAGTGCTTGCCCCATAAACTTTTAGAAATGCCCCGTTTATACTTCATAAAATTTATATGCACTTTTATTCCGTCAATAAAGTTCGATTTGACTATTTTGTCTGGTGCACTTCTCGGGGGCAGACTTAGCTTGTTAAGGTTGTCCTGGTACAGAGAATAATTAAAATAAATATATTAATGTATACAACATCTCATACATTGACCTGACTCCACGATAAGTTGCTTAAAGTACTTGTGATTCAGATATCAGATACAGAACAAACACATCACACAAATATCATCTGATCTGTACTATCGAAGCTGTCGTAATTAATAATAAATATGTATTTCATTTTAATTATTATAATTAAAATAAAAAAAAATCTATTATAAAATTATTAGTACCTATATTTTTTTGGGTAACTGGGTATTACTACTACCCGTTGGGTACCGGCTGAGTAGTATAGTATTTCCAGGTGTGGTAAAAGGCGACAAAGGATTCGGAATATACCCATCCATCTATTAAAGACAACAAGGCGGGATGAGCAGTATTGCCATTGTGCTATGCGAGCTATGCGTTTGTCACTAAGACTGTGCAACACGGCAATTATGGTCAATATTGAGAAGGTCTTCCTTAATCAAGGTGGAGGATGATATTCAGCAGTGCACATTCCTCGGCTGTAATACTGATGATGATAATGAGGTTATTTATCCACCAGGGTAGGTATTATCGATTGGCTTTTAACAAAAATTTTCTGGATTTTGTGTCAATAAATCCGTGAAAAAAAAAATACCTATATATATAAATCAATAAATTAGATACATAGTAAAATAAGGTAAAACATTATACTACTAACCCAAATAATATTTTCACGGATCCTAACATCCCACCTTTACATCATCTCCCGAGCGATAAAACTGGGATATTCATGATTCTTTATTATGTAACAAAACAACCACTTACTGCTTTATAGCTTTGTTTGTACATTATATATTGAAATTTAACGCGGCCGCAAAAACGCCTTTAGTGGACCCTCAAAATTTTATTAATCACACGATTGATATTAAGTTTTTATTGACCGTGAGAATGATAGCTCGTAAAATGTTAATATAATTTGCTCCCCAACGTACCTATTTTAATGGCATTGAATTTAAGACTTTGTTAATGGTCGTCTTTGCAAATTATCTCATTAATCTTGAGGATAATAGATTAGCCAATAGCCGACAATATTCATTATAGTAATCTTAATCTATGTTAAGACAAAAATCGATGCACAAATGGTTGTGACCCTAACCAAGGCAAATATTTATAAGATGAATATTTGTTTTAATTCTGTGTCTGGGTGTTAAAGATATTGTATACTTGTAATGCCTCTATTGTCCGACAGCAATAGGCCATGCGTTAAGCGACTTATCTCGGAGGCAGGTCAGTGTATAGATTTTGTGTGAATTTATTTGTATTATAAACTTATTTAAATTATTTATATAATAGCTTTACACCTATGCACCTATAATTAAACATTAAGATAAAAAATAGGTAACACAGTAAGTATTTGAATATATATTTATGATATCATGTTGAAAATTGCTTTTCAAGAATGAAATGATACAGAAAGCAACGTCACGCAACTTTGAATAAGCATTTGAGTCGGTACAACAAAATTAAATCGCCACACACGCGACAGCACAAGGTGAAGCACCTTCAATTGAAACGGATCAAACATTCGCAGATAAAGGTTTTCTAATACACTTACTGAAGCATTCATCTACTAACAACATTTCACAAACACCCCTTCCATGAAAGGGCTTCGAAATTCTCAAATTAACGATTTCCAAGAGATAGATTTGTCTTCTCGATTTGATTCGCGACTGCTCACGGCTCGACCGTGTTTATGTTAATTTAATATTTTGGGGGGAGCAGAGGTTGTAATGGTGTACATTCTGAAGGGTGAAGACGCACTGGGTTAACGATTCGACACGAATCGGAAAATGTATACGTTTTATAATATCGGGCTTAAGACAGACCCTTGTGAGACTTCTGTATTTACTTGTAAAGTGAGGTGCCGGGTAATTCAATTTGTTTCTATTCATATTTGCATCTATTATGTGTTCTTCCTCCTGTTTTGTGTTCAATTATTTTATTTTGCATTAAAATATGGTTCTATTTAATTCGTATTACCTGAAGAGGATTTACATTATCATTTAACGTTTTTCTGTTTCTTACAACCAAAAGATTATGGATCATAATTCTGAATTTCAGGTGCAGTATTTTTTACCAGTGTTGCAGTTAAAATAAGTTAATTTAATAAAGACGTATTGTTAATAAAAATTTACCGTGTACAGGCAAGTGAATATATCCCTATTCCCATGTTATAAACTAAATAATGAAGTTTAATGATGTGACAAGTATCTATGGCAGTAATTTTATAAAGATCATAAATCCTCTTACTAGAGTACTCCCTAATTAAATCGTGTTTCAAAGTGCCATTGGGGAGCTTGAATACGTTTAGAATCGATCCGTAACTTTCTCACGGTATAAAAAGAACATTTAAGTATTAGCAAACTCTGTGACTGCAAAACTCATTTTCAAATATGCTTTGATCACTCATACGTTATTAATAACGATAGTTCATAATGTCTAGATTAGTAGAAAAAATAGCTTATTTTTGATAAAGCAGAGAAAATAAGAAAAGGGAAACGTTGTTACATACAATTCATTGATATGACAGATACTTTTACTGAAACTTCACTCTATTTAAGCTATACTTATTTGTCCGCTTGAACGCGTAATCTCAAGGACCACTGATCCGATTTGAAAAATTCTTCCATAGTCCATTTGTCAAGAAAGGTCCATTTATCGTTTTAAAAGTCACTATTCAACACGGTGAAACTCGCGGGCACTGTTAGTTTAAAATAAACATACAAAAAATAAAATTAAGCATGAACTAAATAGTTCATACAATAATTGTAAAAGTCAGAACAATAACAACATTTAAACCAGTTCTTCATCAAATCGGGTCGGTAAAAAATGACATTGGACGGTGAGTAGCCGTGACGTCAGATGGGGGTCGCTAGTCCTAGGGTATACAGGAGTGTAGGGTCCGCAGGAGGGTGCGGCTCACATCTGTGATTGTGCACACACCATTGCACCCAGTGACATTCAATCGATCGAGGTGGGACGATTTGTTAAGGTTAATGCTTAAAATCTGACCGTTGGAAGCATAATAAATGGCAAATCATTTTTAAATATGAAAGCTGCTGAGAGTTAGTTGGCATATCAATTTTTTTGATAAATCGAGGATCTAGTAAGTTTCAGGTAAATCCTAATGGGCTGAATAGTTTCATTATTACCTTTCGGAATTATTTTTATTGTCAAAATCAAAAATATCTTATCGTTAATATGCCTATCACAGGCACATCTCAAATCGTTATAAAAAATATTTGTATAATATTTTTTAAGACAATTTACTAATGACCGATGACCCTGATGACTTTTGAAGTAACTTTAATTTTAGTTTGCTGCTTTCAGGTACTAAAAACTAAGTTTGCAGTAGGACTATCACGCGACCCGCTGGAAAAGAACCTGCAAGACATACTAACAAGTGTAATAATTTAATATCTATATAAGAAGACAACTGACAGGTATATACATGTGAAATAAATATATTAGGTTAATATTATATATTTAATAAAATCTAAATATTTATGTAACATTATTCAAGACAATGTTATCTTTACTACTAACAAAACCAAAAGCCACAATACGACCACACAAAACACAAAGTTCGTTAAGCCACGCGTCTCTTTGCGTCGTTAACCGTGCATAGGTAACTCATTCCACGGTGCCCATGAATGGAATCCCTTCATTGAACCACACACACACCTCTCACCACACTCGCGGCCAGGGGAGCGAACAAAGGCAAGGTGCACACGCGCGCCGCGACGCGATAGCACGCGTCAAATCTCTGCCCATTGTGACGCACCCTCACAAATATTATTATTACTTGATTTATCGCGTGGAAAATTGCACTTATTGTCGTGCAAGCCATATTTCATATCATTATGAATTTATTTTTATGTTAATTATATGTGCGATAGTTACTGGGGATGGATGTAACGGTCGAAGCTTTTGCATGGCAGCCCTTTTGGGAAATGACGCTGTCATTCGTTGTGGACGTCATGGAAATTCGCTTCAGGTAGTAGCATTTATAATCGATATTAATTAATATAATTCAAAATTTACATATGTGTACAAGCCCGGACTAAAATTGACGGGCCCGATGGCGCAGATGGTGTTCATCCTATCTTGTGCGGCAAGGGCTGTGGATTCGATTCCCACCCAGAGCAAATATTTATATGATGATATTTGTATTTTTTCTGTGTCTGGGTATTAAATATATGTATTTAAGTAATATATTTGTGATTTCTCTGTTATCTAGCGTCTGTAGCATAAGTGTTTTAAGCAACTTACCACGGAATAAGGTCAATGTATAAGATGTTGTGGGAATTTATTATTATTAAATAAAGACATATTAAAAAAATATTTGTACGCAGCGTCCTGCGGTTACTTCTCCGCTATGTTCTCCGGGTTTAAGTAATCCACAAGCCAAACATCAGCAAAATAGGTTATCCTTTTACATCGTAACATGCTAAAAAGGTCAAATCGGTTTCAGAGAAATGAATTTTATGGCTAAAGTTATTATGCGTGAAGAAATTGTATTACATTAAAAATAAAAAGGGCAATTTTACTTACAGACACATATTTCTTATTAGATAGTCATCGGTCTTCTTTATGTAAAATTTTGATGGCTCAATTGGTTTAGTGGAGAAAGAGATAGCAAACAATAGTCGCAAGAAACTTAATCTAAATTTATTAACAGTTTTTACCATATGAGGTACAAACAGAGTAGAAATAGTACATCCCTTTCTATCAAATGTTGTAACAAGCGACTAAGGTACCAGAACGACAGACGGCGGTATATCCATCCGAATCAGTGTAGCTCAAATGCGCAGAGTGGAGATAGGCGAAAGGCCACCTCACCGCGAAAGTTGCGCTCGGCGATTGCCAACACGCTTGCCTAGCACGGCAATTATAGGCAAAATACCCCCTTTCTTAGGGTGGCCTATATCCAGCAGTGGATTTCTAATGGTTGATATGATAATGATGATGTTACGTTTACATGAAATAATCAAGGATCGTCTGCATTGAAACCTTACTCACATCTGTTTCTTCCGCCAAATAGCAATGCTCGTTTTACTGTGTTTCGGTTTCAAGAGTGAAAGAGGTAGTGAAATTGCTGGGTGATGATGAAATAATAATATAACTTCAAGTCACAAGGTTTTTAATGCGCTAGTGATATCCTTGTGATATTACGACTATCACACGGACTGTATGCATGTTTGTCGACCGGACCTAAGAAAAAAAATCGTATGCACATCAACTCAAAATCCGCGACAACATTTTTCTTTTTTTTTTTTTCTAGCGTCAGCGTTACGTTTAGGAATCAATTGACAATTATAAATTGATAATTTGTATTGTGAAACATTGGTGAATTCTTGCGCTGGCATATATAAAAAGGTTACTGTCCATCACAACCCTTCCGATATAAAAACAATATTTTTTTATCGTTCAAAATAGCAAATGAAATGCGGGGCCAGTGCTAAGCTGCAGGGGCGATCGAACAATGCATTAGCTAAATACCTCCGACAATAGCGTCTGACGCACGGATTCGCACGCACGGACAGATCGCGAGTGTGTACCCCGCTCTAAAGCTTGGATCTACAGCGGCTTAGTTTAATGTTTGCTTTGTATTAAAAAAGTCATTTCACGGAATAGTCCGCTGAATGACAATTGTAGTCAAAGTTGGACAGAGAATCTCGTCTTTCTACACAAATGTTTACTTAAGAACTGAAGCCATTACTTTATGCATGTTATTTATAATATTTGCCACTAGTAACAATCTGACCAACATTACTTTTATTCCGTTTATCTAGACTTATACTGTATAGAGGAAGTAGTTGTTTAAATATTATTATATATTATACAATTTAAATGAAAATCTACTTAATTAAAAAAAAAATATTTCACCCGTAGAAAGCTACTTTTTTACCGACTAATATGGGCTCTATAAATGTAGAGAATCATAATTTATATTATTGTTCGTTTTGAGGTTATTTAACCTCAAAAACTACTCGACAGCTTGTAAAAATATTTTACTATTAAAAAGTTACATTATCATGTAGTAATATAAGCTATATTTTACATCGATGGTAACGGAAACTACGCAAGTAAAAATCCGGGCGGTGCTATTTAACAATAATTATAAAAAAGAACCTTGACTTATCCAATTTCATTGATGACATACTTTTAAACTTGTAATTTTGTGGCTATTTGACTACAACACAAAAAATAGAAAAAAATGAATGTGTCACTAGACCTTCAATCAATTATCTTATCCTTTAAAATTATAGCTTTAATCTCATATAACTCTCACAAATTGTTTATTTATTTCGATATGTGCAATAAAAAATAATTCAGGTGCCGTCAGAAACTTAAGTGTTTATTATATTTAATATAAAATAGATTCACAGAAAGTTTTGTGAGCCAATACGATGTTTTCATTCCTAATCATTAATTCCACACCTACAATAAGTATACTAAGCATCAGAAATAAATCTGAACAGAATACTTTCTCACGTTACATTTATTTGCAAATATCGAAATAATGCAGTGATGTCGAATCTCCTGCGATTCGCAGCTGCACTGCAAATCTATAGAGATTTAAATAAGGATAAATATTGGGTACTCGGTCCCCACGCCGGCGTCGGCCGGGGAGGGACACACGCCAAATCATTCACGCTTTTATTAATGGTAAGCTGTTGCTTCAACGTAAGCCACTGTGAGAGATTCTCGGTGAGAGAGGAAAAAAGGTAGAAAATTACAGCCTTTATATTAATTTGGTGTAAAAGATGTTGTGACAACAATAGAGATTGGAATGTAGAGACAGTTTGGACATGTAGAGAGGATGGATGAAAGTGGAATGACTGCAGAAATATATAGAGTGAAATTGAATGGAACATACCTGTACTAAGTGGAAGAGGTATTAAATAAAGGCAAGGTCAGATTAGCAAGAATTAACGAGCATGTATGAAAAGACAATGCAAATGCTAAGATCATATAATATATAGAATAGCAAGTTGAGATAGCTTCCGCCTACCCTTATAAGACAGAGACGTAAATCATGTATGTATAAAGTAATTATTTCACATAAGAGCGACAAATTTGCGTTCGTCCCAACGCATTTTTGGGTTTATGATATGATGAATTGAATTGTCATAGGCGGGGATCGAACCTACAACTCTTGGCGCACATGATAGAATTACTACCATACGCGTCTTCGGGCCCGTCACTAAAACCTTTATTCGCCCTATGACTCCATCCATAACACATATTGACGGGCCTGATGGTGCCCTTGTGCGCCAATGGTCGTGGGTTTGATCTCACCCAGAGCAAAGATTTTACAGATGCATTTTTAGAAAATCTGATTCTATTTCTGGGTGTTATTTATAAATATCTAAGTATTATATTTGTCTTTCCTAAGTTGTCTGATATCCGTAACACAAGTGCTATAAACGACTTATTTTAGAAACAGGTCAACGAATGAAATTTCGTGTTAATTTATTTTTTATTTCTATATATTGACCGTTATAAATTGATGTAAGGGACATATGGGCAAATATGTTTGTATTTACATATAAATATAAAAAATAATGTGACTTTTGTTAATAGTTTCTTTTCTTTTGTTAGTAACAGTTACAAGAAAATATAATACTTTTTAAAAACCGTTTAAAAATTATTAAAAATATCTTTTCAAATAATAAATTTACAACGAGTTAATTGAAATTGTTTTTCCTGTAAACCTGCACATCACACCTTATGACAATTGAATGTATGACCGTCGATATAACATTTCAAACATTGTTATTGTACGTTAAAACTAATGTATGAATGTAAAACCTTAAAAGAGTAACAAAGGCGTTTTTAAACGAAAGATAAGAAGCACGAATAGCGTAATAAGAGACATTGTGTCCAAGAGTCCTCGTTTGATACGGCTCGTAACTCAATCCGATTCCAATTACGGTACAATCAAGTGTACATCTGTCACTGGCATCTACCTTGTGACGGACGGTCGCTGCGGCTTCCCCGCACCCCTGCCCCGTCACGGGCTGCAGGGTAAACGGGCCTATTGTAGGCCGACTTGCAAAAAAAACAGTTGCGTCGTCGCAATATCTTTGTTGATATTAATAAGAGAATATTATAAGTCAATTGTTATTTTACACAATTTTTGTTCGGAGAATTAGTAATTTATAGGTAGCATAAAATTATTTTTTACTGTTCTGTACCTCAACTTAAGCACTAAAAAAATGGTTGTTAGAAATACTTAAACACAATTTTGTCAAATAATAAGAGGAGATTAGCTAAATATATCATTAAAATCAGCAAAATAAACGGATTAAAAATTATTTTAGCTTATTATTGTCGTAAGGTAATGGCAAAGTAAATTAGCATGCCCCCCTGTACCAAGTGTTGTAAAAGGCGACTAAGTTACCAGTACTAACAGATGGCGGTATACCTATCCGGGAAAGTGCAGCTCAAATGTAAATAATTGTAATCAGCATTATTCATTACGATGATGATGACCACATGAACCGCAATATCTAGTGCTGCAGCATCAGAAATCTACTTACGACTTAATTTAAAAGAACATTCCACATTTTAAGGAAATTTGTCAATAACATATCCCGAAGGATCGCTATAACATCATATGAATACAAAATTATTCACACGTCAAACCAATATCGAAAGCTCTACCTCAATAGTTGGATAGGCCAACCCGGGCCGCACACAGGCGTTTTCACCTCGCTGCATGGCTGCGATACGATCGGATGACCAGTGGCCCTCGGGAGCGGCCGCTATCGCTGGCGGGGATCTTTTCATTAAGGTTATCTGCGTTGCATCGCCACGTGGACTCCATCTCGATGTGCTTTAGTGCTTATTATAATGGCTGCGTTCGATCTGGTCAGGGTATACAAATAAATAAATTCGACGGGCCTTGTGCGCCAAAGGTCGTAGGTTCGATCTCCATCCTGAAAAAATATTTATACGATGATATTTATATTTGTTCTGCAACTGCGGGGTTAATATTTATATGTATTTAAGCAGTATATTTGTGATTCCTCTATTGTCGGATGTACGTATCCCACATGCTTTATGCGACTTTCCACGGAATCAGGTCAATGTATGAGCTGTTGTGTGTTATCACCGAAAACCCAGGGAGGCTGCAAGAAAAAGGCTAAAATATATTCATAAACCTGCACCACCATATTGCACATTAATTAACATCTAAACGTAAGCCAAAAAAAGAAAAGAACAACAACAATACATACTAATTGCATCCCGCTTCTCACGGCGGACGCAGGGCGAACGCGCCGACGCTGGATAGGTAATTAATAATCGCACTCGCGGCAGAAAGGTTTTAATTTGCGGCGCACGTGCGGGGCAAATGCGGCGCGTGCGCGAGCGGTTTGCACAAGGGATTTCACCATGTAGGAAATGAGCTCTTATATGTTGAGATCGCGCTCATTTAGTTCAAATAAAAATATTGCTTATTTTATAGCGGGATTAGTTTTATTTTGTTTTTTATTTACATTCTAAGTTAGTAGAATCTACATGATTTGCTAGTAATTTTCTTCTCGTCCGACATACCTCAGTGTATCAAGTCAATAATCTGCGATCAATGTGTGTTACCAGCGATGACCTATAGCAATGAAACGTGGTCTCTAACTATTGAACATCTAAGCCAAATCAAAAAAGTTAAACGAGTTATGGAGAAGGCAATGCTCGGACGAAAGAGATCGAATCAGGAATGATGAGATTCGTAACAGAACCAAAGTTACCGACATAGCCCGGTGGATTAGTAAGATGATGTAGCAAGGCTGATGGAGTCGTAAGGTTCTGGAATGGAGACCACGTACCGGCAAACGTAGCGTAGGCCATCCAACCAGACAGATGGATATACGATCTGATTAAAACCACAGGATGTCGCTGGAGACAGGCCGCATACAACGGGTCGTACTGGAGATTACTTGGGGTGGCCTATGCCCACCAATGAACGTCTTGCGGATATGATCATGTCCTCTTAGCAACATCAATATATTAAGTCTCATTAACCAATGATTTATCTGCTTCTCTCTGTCATCTAACTACAACCAGGAATAGCTGATCAGATTACGCAGATAATTTAACTTATTCACGTTTTGTTAATATATAATATATATAGCTTTTGTAAAAGTTGGTGAATTCGAAATTCACTTTCGTCCATATATTAAAATTGCATCAAATGATAAATCTTGGTGACATATCGTTAGAAAATATTTCAACTATGAAGTTCAGAAACCACTGCAATATTTTTACCTTGAAGACGTTTAATAAATTGCGACATATTTAATACAGACATAGATTAATGTCATCCACAGATTTATAACACTTTCTAAAATATAAAACCCGATTAAAACCGACGAAGAATTATCGGGACGTGTAAAAATAATATCAAGGTTGAATAACTTCACACATAAATCAAACACTCTGATACACATCGGGCAACTATAAAAATATTTGCATGAGAACGCCGCGTTGTCCGCGTCGCTTTTATCAATGTTCGCTTTTCAATAAACCGCTAACAAACTGGACAGTTGACTCGCTGCTTTTTTCCGCCAATGGAGTCGCATCCGCCGGCGGGCGGAAGTGGCCCGATTCCCCTGTTCCGACCGGACGGCCGACAACAGGAGCGCTTACCTTAGTTTTTTATTTGTGCTGCCTGATTTATGGTTGTTTTGAATTTGTTTGGCCCCAGTGTCCGCGCCAAAATGATTTCGACACTTGCAGAAAATCTGCAAAGGCTTTTTCGGCAGCGGGGAGGAGTTGCGAATTTTCCCCGAGTTATATGCAAATGCGCAAATAACTTTTAGTTTTTCAGAGTTTCAGTCCGTAATCAGTTCTCTAGTTTGAATCAACTCGGTTATATTTTTACTGACATGTCAGTATATAAAAATCTCTACCGACCTACATTCTGGCTACGAAAAGAAATCTTAAAAAAACCTCTATAAAATACTATGAAGTACTGACAGAGAAGACTCCCTCAGTACCAGGTGTCGTAAATGTTGACTAAAGTACCAGAACCAAAAAGTGTACCGAAAAAATGTAGTCTTTACATTTTAGAAGAATTCCTAACAATATTATGCTAGACTGGACTATATTTATTATTACTATTATTATTTATATATATTATATATAGAAATATATGCACAGTAACATGCAAACCTTGTATTATATCAGCACATAAATATTATATAACACATTCGCACACATTCATTCACACACCTACATGCACAATACAGTGCATAGGTGCCTTAATGAACAGGCTAGACCTAGTTTAGGTACTTAAGCATCAAAAATTTATTTTAGTTTAAGTTTCCTTTGGTTGAATAAAGTTATTATTATTTACATATATCCACGTTTCGGATACTTGCGGAACCCGTTCTAAATTTTGAGATACAAATAGTTTTATTACTATGTTTGCTTATATTATAATGTACCGTTTAAAATTCGTAGTCTGCATTAATACACAATACACTAGTTCTCAACACGCAAAGCATGGAACATTAGGAGCAAAGAAAGTTGCGCGATATCTGGTAAAACACATCAAAAAGCCCAATATCACTATATATATCTTTATATATATATATATATATATCTTTTGACTAGTGCACCGCTTGTACCCTGTATCAGAATACCTTACACCATACAGAAGCAACGGAAACAATCTGCATGACACTTTAATCTGTCCACCCAACAAAGAGGCGCCTTAAAAAGGGAAACAAAATATTTTTCATTACACAGACCTAACAATGACAATTGAATTTCCAACACCTCGGATTACGGACTTATTGCGACTCGACAATAACCCCGAGTCTCTCCGGGAATAATATGTCTTTATAACGGATCCCAAGGCTTTGCCTGCCTTACTTCTTACACATTTTTCAGTAAAATGTGAAAGCTTCTTTAGTTTTTCTCACGCACACTCAAGCTAAACACGTCTTTAATATACTTTGCTTTACGGTGTAGTTTTCTCCGCAGGTCCGTCTTCGAGGATAGATTGCATTGTCTTCTAGTGTAAATCATTCTAGGATAAGATAATAAAAGCGTGCTGTTCTAATATCAACTTACTGTTTTGGGTTGTAAGGTAGTGTTTAGCTTGAGTTTTATAATAGATACGCCTTTTAATGCCCAAGATTATGGCCTCACGTGGTAAGAGGTCACTTCGGCAGTGACGGACGAATTAAATTTATAAAATGGAGAAATGTACTTCGAGCATGTAATTTGGAAATTTATTTTAAAGCTTACTATGAAATCCGAATGTTTGTACATTTCAGTATAATAATGACTATAGCCGTGGGGTACCGGCTGAGTAGAATAGTACCTCCGTTTGTACCAGGTGTCGTGAGAAGCGACTGAGGTACCAGAACTGACAGATTCATCCGAATAAGTGCACTCACAAAAATGCACAGCAGCAGCACCATCACGAAAGCTACACTCTGCAATTGCGAACACACACATTTTTTTAAAATATGGTAATTGACAATTTGTCTTTCCCAATGAAGAAAACTATTTCCCAGGATCCTGCCGCTTATTTTGCTCGATAAAAATACTGAAAACCCTTGGAATTGCAATGACACCCCGTGTCCTGTAAACAAGAAGTTATTTTATCCCTGGCATATATAAGAAATTTTATTAGGCCGAATCCACACCTTAACTCGATAAACATAATCTTTCATTTGGCACTTTCTTTATGGGCACGACTTTGTTGTTGATCCGTCCCTTTTCTTCCTTCGATGATGTGCATACGGGTTTCTCTTTCTCGGTCAAAGGTGGGTAGACTTCTGTGACCTTTTTGTAATGATGATTGGTTTGGTTGAGTAAATTGGAGGTGGCAAGGGGACACACGAATTCACTTAGTACCCGTGAATTTGATCGTCAAGTACGTTACATTAATACGTATTACGAAGACTATTTTGTTTTAGATGTGTTTAGGCCTAATACTAGTCTACCGGCATCAGATGGGTTTTAAAACTAAATTTTATGCAGGTTTATTACACGAGCCACCAGAAAGGATATCTATCTCTTCAATGTTATAATTAAACCAACAAAATAAATAAAAGCTTAAATATTACCTTTTATGATTGACGATATATAAATCAAAACTATGCATAATATTTCAATTTAACAAAATCAGACGGATGACTGACTGTACTGCCGAGACGTCCTATTCATATCAGCCATTGGAAGTCCACAGCTGGATAAAAGCCTTTCCAAGAAAGGAGGTTGTTTGCCCATGATTGCCGCGCTGGGCAAGCGTGTTGGTAATCGCAGAGCACAGCTATTACAACGGAGATGCTGCTGCCCATCCCCACCCTGTGCATTTAAGCTGCACTGTTTCGGATGGATATACCGCCATCTGTCGGTTCTGGTACCTTAGTCGCATCTTACGACACCTGGTTCTGTAGGAGGTAGTATTCTATTCTGCCGGTACCTCACTGCACTACCGAGGACTAACGAGACGTAAGCCGGTACAAAGGTATTGCAGTCCAGCCTAAAACCTGAGACAAATTATTTGTTTCTAGTTAAAATAATCTTTTATCGCTTACTTACTTCCTTAATTTATGTGTTTGCTCCAAAATATTCGCAAACCAAAGTCAATTGACAGTAGTTATTATTCATTTAGTTTCATCTCTTTGATATTTTAATTGAGTTTTGACATAAATACATTAATCATGACTGTTTCAATACCTAACGTAAACAAACCCTTTGGACCAGTCCCATTAGATGTATCTAGTCATTAAACGACCCAGCGTACTCATATCTCAGTGGAAACAAAAACAAGGAGGCATAAAACCAATAAAGCTTGACTCCTGAAGACGCTCAGAACAGATCTATAGAAAGGTAATGACGCGAGATCTCATCATTGCTGCATGTTTATGGTCTCAAATGGGCTTATGTTGTTTTGTGGACTTAAAGCATTGATACCATGCGAACATAAAGACATAATGGGTTGGAAGTAAAAGGTTTTTTGGATAGGTGAAGTTTACTTTGTGAATTACGGAAGTTCTCCAGGAATTGTGATATTTGATTTTTTTCTTTGTCAAAGTCAAATATATATTTATTTAAATTGGCCGGTCATATCCACTTTAGAATCGTCAAAATAAGTAATATTTTGATAACAATATCACTCAAATGACTAATGACACTGATAACGTTATAGGACAATAAGAGTCATTAACAAATGGATGATTGAGCTGGCTTATATTAAAACTAGTATGCCGGCAACAGACTGGTTTGCATCAGCTTTACCTGAAAAGAACCTGCAAAATAAACTAGTTGAGACAAAAACTGTCCCATCAACACCTTGTGATTGGTGTTATAGGACCTGGTTTTGGCTTTGTCGCTGACAAACCCTTGTCTTAAAAATACAAGTTAAAGTAATGCAATTTAACCCCCGAATAGTTTTAACATTAATATGATCTTTCAAACAGTAATAGTTTTAGCAATAGTGTTTAGATTATATTCATGATAAAACTGCCTAAGATTGAATTGCTCTAACCTATTTGTACAACCACGGTGTGTTAGCGCCGGTAGGGATTCTATTAACACTAGCTATTTAGTATTGATGGAACTTTTAACACCACTGTTTTTTTGTAGGTTCCTTTCTGGTGGCTCGTGTAATGATCTAATGCCGACAGACTAGTACAAAGTAGGCCTAATTTTAATGTTAGATGTGAAATAGGAGTCATAAGTATTACGAATATAATACAATGTACTACTTCATATTTCTGAATTAAAATTTTTACATTTATTATTTTTGACGGATCGATAGCGCTAGAAAATGACCTACTTGAATAGATAATATCATGATTTGATTTGTACATTTCACTTGATTTCTTAATTAACATTACCTGCACATTTCATCTTTGATGTATCTATACGAATACATTTTAAAATACATACAATGATCCTAATAGTAAATTAGTAATTCGACTTCCCTGTAAGCACATACTCGTGATCAAATAATCAGGTAAGATGGACTCGATGAACACCAGTCATATTAGATTTTCCCACCATGTACCTCGGTACCTACAAGCTTGGAGTCATGTAGGTACAGCTTACAATTAATATGCTACTGAAGATATTAAACCCACACGTAACCAGATCTTGGAGTGGACGATACGGTTTTAATAATCACTTGGTAGACGAATTTACCGAATATACTTAGTAAAAGTAAAATGGACATGTTTTAGTACTTTCCTAACAGCGCCGATGCTGTTCGATTTGCAGTGTAAGTTGTAGGGTGAGACAGTGAAATTACTGGGTAAAGGAAAATTACTTTACCTAATAACGTAATGCCTTATATCATCGAATCAAAAATTTGGCCTCGCTCTACAATCTTTGTAATGATACGACAGATAGGCCGTGGGCTAATTTCCCATACAGAGCAAATATTTATATCATAATAATTGGGTTTTTGTTCTGTGTCTGGGTGTTACATATATGTATTTAAGTAGTATTTTTTGTATGTTCTATTGCCTGATTTCCGTAACACAATTGCTTTAAGCGACTTATCACGGAAACAGGTCAAAGTAAGCAAATGGTTATTCGCAAATTTGGTACTAACATAAAATGTACCTTCCTTTTGTTTTATAAAAATCAAAATATTTATATACATAATTGTAGAACAAATGTTTGCTACTACAGTATAGTTAGTGTTTTTAAATTGTCAATTTTGTTCTTACTACAAACATCTTTGTTCAAACAATTAATTCACTCAATTCGTTTCCACTTGAGCGACCGTCGACCGGCGCGCGCACCTTCCGCTCCGCGCATCCAGAGTGATGCGTCTAATTGCGCCGATAGCACGCACGTGGCGCACAGTGTGTAACCACCCTTAGCCATCATTTCTCATGCCGTATCTGCACATGATTACCAACTTAAAGACTATTGATGCAGAGTTCAATTTGCTGTGATGTGGTTATAGTGATTGAACTGTGACCAATCGTGGTGAATATGAACTTTTGTGCGTTTGAATGAGTTTGAATGAAAATATCCTATAGTCGGGAACGAGATTAAAATGCTTCTATCAGATAACGTGCGCGCTTTGTACCGCGATGTGTAGCTAATTGTAAAAATAATGGTCTTTATGTCAGGGAGTTTAATGTGACTGCTATTATGCGAGGAGTCTGCATACAGTTGATTAAACTTCTTTACCGTGTTTGGATTGGCAACACCGATTTTCGACTTTGTATTTAATAATTTCCAGTAACAATTTTTTCATTCTACTATAGATATTTTAGAAGAAGATATTATTGAATTACTTTTTGTAACACAATGCCGGTATTGTCATTCTTTTTTCTGCACCAATACAAATATATTATAAATACCGTGAGGTACCGGTAAAGTAGTATAGTACCTCCCAGTTTAGGTATTGTAAGTGGCGACTAAGGTATCAGCAATGACTGCATCCAAAACAGTGTAGCTCAAGTGCAGAGGGCGGAGATGGGCAGCAGCATCCCTGTCTCGGAAGCTACATTCTGCGATTCCGAACAATCATGCTGCATAGTGCAGCAATTATAAGCTAAAATCTCTAGGGAAACCTATGTCCAGCAGTGGACTTTAATGGCTGATACGAAGATAATGATGATATGATGAAATCTTCTTTAAGATTAGATATATTAGAGATAGATACTATTAAATTACTTTTCATAAAAAACAGCTGGCAAAGCCGGTTTTGTCGTTTGTTTCTCTTCACTAATACTACTTTATATTTACTAGTTCTTAACTCTCTCCTATTTCTACTTTCAAACAGCTGTTTTCGTAATGCTGAGATCCGATTTAAAGAACGAGCAAAGTCGAATTACTGGGTAATTAGTCAGGACTCAAGTCTTTCTTAGGGTTTTTGTACATGTATAATCAAAACTCGCAAATTATATTGCAAGACAATATCATGAGTAAGCCAAGTACCAGTTGTTATCAAACCTTTTTCATTAAAAAGTCCCTACCTAAATGAAATAGCCATTTTGGATAACGCAAAATTTACCTACATACATTCGGATGTAGACAGTCTAATATTCGAGCTCATAAATGTATGCGAGCTCACAAAATATTTACCTGTCCATAAAAACGTCCGGACACGTCCACCGAAGCAATATCCACACATTAAAAAAGGAGTCTCCATCATCGTTCACCTATTCACGTCTCTTGATATATCGCTGCATTCCCTCTTCAATTTCAAGCTTTATCTCCTCCACGTAAGCTCGATATTTCTTTGAAAATCCCCACCAAACCTTAGACAGATGGAAGCACACAAGAATAGATCAAAGCTGTATAGGAATAAGGTACGGATTTGAATGTGAATCTAGATCGAGTGGACATATTAAAAGCACCGGCCAGCAAAATGAACTGTGGAAGATGTATGGGTGTGCGGATTAAAAATATTTGTACGCGCCATTATACATGGTGTAATGAAAGACCCGACGTTCCTCTTTATTAACATACGGGGTGGTTTAATTGCGCTGATATTGAATGAGGTTTTAGATTTTGACGGAGGTCCGATCAAAAGTAAAGGATAAAGTGAAAGGTTGTCAGTTTTTGTGCGATATTAAAGGGCGGGTTGGAGACAATGTGCCACCTAATGCGATGTCCGTGATAAACCTCCGTGGTGGAAAGGTTCGAAGATTATTGCGGTACGTTTTGGGATTACAGAAGATAAATGTGGTTGCCATGAATTTTGTAGATCGAATAGAGATTTGAAGAGATAAAACTGTAGTTTTAGTGAATAAATAGTTTGCTTTAACACTCAATTTTTTGATAAGTTCTTATGCACAAATAATCCTTATGTATAATATAAATATATAAATGAAGATGCCCGTGAGGTACCGGCTGAGTAGGATAGAACCTCTTTTGTACTTGGTATCGTTAGACCCGACTAGAGTACCAGAACCGACAGATAGTGGTATATCCATCCGAAACAGTGTAGCTCAAATACACAGGGTGGAAATGGGCAGCGGCATCCCTGTCGCGAATGCTACACACTGCAATTGCCAACACGTTTGCCTAGTGCGGCATGTATAGGCAAAATTCTCGCTTTTTGGGGAGGCCTATGTCCAGCAGTGGACTTCCAATGTTTGTACCTTGGCATAAGTATTATTTGAGAATAAGGAATAAAATTTCTTTAAAAGGCTTTTCTTAAAATTATTAAGAACGGTTTATTTTTTTTTGCTTTAAAGCGCGGTTTATTTAAACTTTTTTTGATTTAATTTGAATGATTGCCGCAAGGTAACCGAAATATTAAACAAAAAATTGAAAAATAAGTTAAATAAAAATTTGTGCTCGCGTAAATTTGAGAATATTACATTATTAAAGTCAATATTTAAGTCATCTATATATTTTTGTTTTTTGTCAATCTTGGGAATAGTTTCCGCATTTTGAAGCCGTTAAAATTGTAGTGTATCATGATTTCATTGATATAATCTAAATTTTTATAATAATATTTTTTATCTTCAGCAACCACGTTAGAGTGGGACTAATTCGTCGAAGGTTTCGTGATAGTTACAAGTAATAGTTACTAAGAACCTATCTCCAATTTATATCTATACTCTGTGTAATGATATTTGTGCTTCGTGTCATTTATTGACTTTAGACAATAAGCTGCATAAAGTTTTTGATTTATCTAGCAGGTTCCAAATTTTAAAGAATAAAAGGCATTATCTCTTGATTTCGTTGACTTAATGTATTATTGTATGTACCAGCGGTAGAATAGTAATTCCCTCTGTTCCAGGTGTCGTAAGAGGCAACTGAGATATTAAAACCGAAAGATTTCAGTTGAAATGATGATGATAAATGATTTGATTACTACTTTTCCCAAAACATCTCAACAAATATAGGCTTAAATCTCCCGATAAATATTTTCGAGTGGCCTATGTGTGACAGTGCATATCTAAACGGTTTTTTTTTAGTCTCTTTATAAATATAGAACCATCAAAGATGGCAATGATGAAAATAACAAGCCCGATGGCGCAGATGGTTGCTATCCTGTCTTATGCGCTAAAGGTCGTGGGTTCGATCCCCAGCCTGGACAAATATTTAAATGATGATATTTATGTTTGTTCTGTGTCTTGGTGTTTACATATGTATTAAAGTAGTATATATTAGTAACACAAGTGCTTTAAGCGACAAATCACGGAATCATTTCTATATATGATGTTGTGATAATTCATTTAATATTTTATTAAAACTATAAGTATAATTCAAAAATGTTCATCTCCTTCAAAACGAGTTGTAATTTTGAAGCAACATGTGTGTAAACACCATGTATACCCGTTAATCTCGCACAGCCTGTATAAGGCGCGGCGTGCGCGGGCATTCATTACTCGGCCGTAATGAGCAGCCGTAACCTGCCATAGATCACGCGCAAAATAAAATAGGCTCAAAACTCTTTATTTACTGGAGAATGCACTCTTTCATATTCACATCCTTGGCGTGTTTCATTAAACGTGTGCTGCGTGGGAATGTCTGCTTGAATATTTAAAGTGAGGAAGCCTCGAACAGGCTGGAAACATCATCATTACCGCCACTGCTGGGCATAGGCCACCCCAAAAAGGAGGAATTTTACCAATGAATGCTGCGTTGGTGTTGGTAATCACAGATCGCTTGAGTTACACTATCTCGGATGGATATACCGCCATTTGTCGGTTCTGACACTTTAGTTGCCTCTTACCACATCTGGCCCAGGGGAAGGTACTAATTAACTCTGCCAATACCCCACGGCCAATTTTTTACATAAATTGGCTTTTATCTGTAATTCGTATCTTGAAGCTAGAATTTTTATTAGGCATATTATCAATTGACCTGCTGCAGTGGACTTCAAATGGCTGGAATTATGGTGATGTCAAAAATTAAATCTTGACTGAAAACATTTCAACATTACTTGGTTTACGTATAATAAAAAATAAACAAATCTTTCTTTCTTTCATAAGTTGATCTGATTCCGAGATAAGTAGCTTAAAGCATCTGTGTTGGATATGTCGGGTGGTCAGGGTTCGAACTCACGACTTTTGGCATACAAGATATGATCACCAACTACTAACTATATCATTTATAATAATAACAATAAATTGACATTCAAATATAATAACTCCTTGATATTATCAACGATATACGAAGCTAAATACCATTTGTCAAGATACAAATTTGCAAACTAGCTGTAATGACGCCAAAGAAGACATAAAAATGTATATTCATATTCACATTATGTAAGAAAACCATACAAAGTGCAGCTCCGTACATCGTACCTTTTAAGGCCGCAAAAGCGGCTAATCAGAGGCCGCCCGAGGCTGCGGCCTTAGATTATCACGCGCTGTGTACCTATGAGAAGATTGCTTCTTGTGACAATGCTTAAGGAAATGGTGATGCAGTATAATATGAGAAAAAGGTTTTAAAGTAATCTTGGTAAAACTGAAGTTGCAGATCATTGATATATCACACTTTGTGATTACAATTAATCTATACTAATATTATAATGGTGAATAGTTTGTTTGTTTATTTAAACACGCTAATCTCAAAAATAGCTGGTCTGATTTGAAAAACTCTTTGTGTTGGATTTTTCTTTAAATATTCAAGGCACTTAGGAGATAGATTGCTCTGTCGTCCTAATTACCAAACACGCATAGGTTTATTAAATTACATCTTTAACGACTTTAAAACGCGGTTTATGTAACTTTTAACATTTCAATTGAAACAAATAAAGGTTGTCATTGTTACTTTCAAATCCTAACACAACGTCTATTATCTTGAGATCTTTCTTTAATCGTGAGAAAGGTTGCCGCAAGGCAGCCAACATCGAAATAAAAATGTAACTTTAAAACCGTTAAAAAAGTAAATGAAGAAAATATTATTCATAGGATATAAACTAATAGAAAAGAGTCAGTTAATTTGGTAATGCTAATGTTATTATTATTAAATCAGGTAGAAAGTGTTAGCTAGATAAATACATGATTTACCCGGCAGAAACTAATCAAAATATGTCGTCCAAAGATAAGGTCAAAATTAATATAAATAACAATATACGCTTACTTCCCAAACCTTTTTTAAATGAATTTGTCAATGTATGTAAATGCCTACATCATTCAATCTTTGTTTCATGTCAAAGAGCCTGCAGTGCCTTAGATTTTTACTATCGTGTTAATCTGATCGATAGTGTTTAATTTTATAAATAAATTACTCGCACAAACACACTCCATGATTAATTATTTGTATAACAGACATCAGACAATAGAAGAATCACAAATATAATACTTAAATACATGTATTCAACATCATTATAAAAAACAAACACAAGATTCACCATACAAACATTTGTGCTGGGTGTGGACTGAAACCACGGTCTTTGGGGCATAGCGCATAGTAAGTAAGTATTCTTTTATTTTTTTAAGACCAGACATGAAGTCTATAAACACTATTAACATCACAAGCATGTCACTAGCGCGTTGCCAACGTTGTGACTTAAAGATATTATGTCACATCACCCAGTAATTTCACTGCCTCTCTCGCCCTTCAAACCGGCACAGCAACAAACAGTACTACAATTCCACAGTTGAAATTGATAATGAAAAGAAGAGTTTGTGTTACTGTTTATCGTGTTTAGGCGATCAGCTGTGGTTAATTTATTTTTCCTTTTGAAAAAGTATTATCATTAATTTAAAACGATAGATTTTCTTAATGCCTTACTTACTACTTTTTATAGAAGTTTCTGGAGACTTCGACAACGTTCTGTCCTTGCTAATATCTGGTCTACACATATGAATGATTTACTGCGACACACGCTCAACTGACCCGGTTTTTCCACCAAAACACAAAACTCGAGTCCACGCACATTAGCTTTTAATTCAGGCGGACAGCGTGGTGCGCGACAGCTTTGATTTACGCAGGCAGTCGTGACGCGTGACGTCACGCCAGTTGGCACCAGTCACGCGGAGCCGCGGGAGAAGACACTGCGTCAATTATAAGGGTTGTTTTCAAAACAAGCATGCTGAAAAAGTTTTGGCGGCAAATTTGTTTAGGAGGAGCTACAGCTGCCTATTAAAAAAATAAAAATGGACTTCCTGCTAATACTACAGATACTATAGAACAGTTCATGAATTATTAAAAAGTTGTATAAATGAACTAAATAAAAAGGATGATTTTTTTATATTTAAGACAATTTTACCGAATTGTAAAAAATCGTCATTATCATTTTATTTTTCAATAAATTTACATAACATCTGGTATATTGACCTGACTCCAAACTAAGTAGCTTAAAGCACTTGTGTCACGTAAATCAAACAATATCCATCATATAAATATTTGCTCAGGCTGGGGATCGATTCCACGACCTTTGGCGCGCCATGTGCGTCAACGAGCCCATCATTTTAGCAGTAAAACTTGCACTGATTTACAAAAAGGTCTTTAACAAATATACTTGATTCAAGTAGGCCCATTACAAGCGCTTTTAAATCGTCAATAAAATAATAATAACATTAATATTACCATAATTAGTCTGCACCAGACAAGTTTTAAAACTAAGTGCAGGTTCATTACCGTTCAGTGTAAAAAAACCATCTATGTATGTCATAGTTGTCGCTAACAAACCATTGTCTTAAAGCTAATGGTTTAAACAATTCAATCCCAAACTTATCAATCAAATCCCAAAGCTATTCAATTAAACTATCTCCAATTTTACTAATAGAACTCTAGATTTCTATTACTTATATTTAGGCCTTGTCAAATTTTAGAGAAACTTAATGCATTAATATTGTGTTCTGATTTATCCAGCACGATTTGGATGGACGTCCATCGCTGCGCTTTCCGATGCGTGGTCTTGTTGGGTTACATACCCATTGGTACTGAGTTCTATCGGTAACATTTTTCTACAAATATACCCCATATCGCATCGGGGTAGGTAGAGACTAAGCTTCCCTTACTTGCATTCGTCCTTTCACGCATGCTCGTTTATTCTTGGTACTTTTGACTAGGCCCTTCTTTGATACCTCTTCTACCTGGTTAAGATGTGTTCATCTAGGTCGTCCTTTACTAACTCTCATACTCAATTACTTCTATAAATATGTCACGCAATTCCACTGACATTCACCTTTTCTACATGTCCGAAGTAATAATTAGTAGGTCAATAATATACATTTGTCCTTTTACAGACGCTATAATTAGCATATGATATCATCATCATCATCATATCAACCACAATTGCGGCGCCATCGCGCTCTGTTCCATTCAACCCATGCTGTTTTGGGTAAATATAGATGATGATAAAATATACACGAGATAAAATATGCAGATTAAATAAAAAAATATATAAACATTGGCTATTTAATCATATCACTTTAGTGTAGACATACATAAAATTGTCTCATCAGCCAATTTAGCAATAAATAACATGACAAAACCTTTTAGCTACTTCAAATTATTATATACTTTTCCATTTTACGTAAATGCTGCTGAAACGTGTATCAAAAATATTGATAAATAAATTCCTATTTGCCCAAGAAGCGGTCATCAAAGCTCCGGACACCATATTTTACATTGACGTTAATTCGAGAGCGAACAGACAGACTGTTTTATTATTATTGAGCGGAAACGTGTGATAGTAAATGCGCAGTTAACCTTGTGCCCGAGATGATGTTTGACAATTTTATATAGAATGCAAGTAGTAGGTGAGAATAATTCGCTTTTGATGTCGCCATCTTCCGAATGTTTTAAATTACAGTGGGTCAATGGATTTAAAAAACTGCGTAACGGCCGTGGTCATAAAACGTATTAAAGTCTAAAACGTGTGTAGTATTTGTAACGGACGTAGATTTTTTTTTAACTATAGTTCTAGATAATACGCAATTGTGAAATTGATTTTGTTGTTGTTTGAGTGCATGTTGGTACAGAAGGGGTTTCTTCACTCGGTGGGTTGCGGTGGGTAAATCAGAAGAGCAAATAATTTACAAAACAAAAAACACACCAGTTATTTAGAATTTACTCACTGTCAGTAATTATCTAAAGTTTAGCAATGAACAGACACGTTCTCTTAGTACGAACACTCTCTGGAATACCCCACTGTGCGTGACGTCACCCTTTAACAATTATAGATGGCGCCACTATAATTCTACAACATACTAATTTATTTATCTATATAGCATCTATCCAATTTCAGTGCTGTGCCGTTTTGTTCCCCTGCATTTCTCTGTCCTACAAGATGACAGCATAAAACCAGTTTCTTTCTGTCAGATCAGCAAACACATTGAGCTATTTGCATTATCATTTTCAATCCGCTCCGCAACCGCCTTAGAAAATCACCCACCACTTGTGTGTGAAGACTGTAAACTCACTCAAAAGCAATAACAATATAACAATCTAAGCTATAACAGTTAATAGAATAGAATTTGTTAATTCAAAGTTTTATAGCTGGTGGCGCCACCTCGTTGAACGCGTAAAAAAAACTAAATTCATCATCAACGCCTGTTAATTTGTTTGAAAAACAAATGAAATTACAATTACTTCGAAGGTGAACGCCTTCAGCGTGAACTGCAAGGAACTGATTCATCAGTCCCTGTACTGGGCAGCCGCCATTACAGCTAATTGTGCCGTATAATAAGACTATAATCGGCCATTTTTCCGACTGGAGAGCCCTAATGTCCGGGATTATCATAACTGGACTCCAGAAGTAAACCTTTTTGTTGATGGTAATTACAGCAGGGACAAACGTGAACACGAATTGATGGCGTCTGGTCTTGACAATAAATATATACCTAGCTTTAAGACTCATCTGTTGCCAGCAGCTATGTGTATGATTAAACTGATTTGATGATTTTGTGTTGGCTTATTATAATATTATTAATTATAGACGATCACGGACTTAAAATGTTGTAAGGCACAATGTGCAGGCTTACAGGAAGAACAAAAATAAACTTAAACCATTTTGTTATAACTTTATTATTTAAAAGGCTATTTTTAATTATGTTTAAGCTGTTTTAACAAATATTGAATACTCTTTTACTTAAAAGTATTAACAAAAATCACATATAAAAAAATACAAACATTTTTCCCAACTGTGTCTAACGCCAATTGAATTTCTGACCGTCTGTCTACATAGGATCATCAAATTTTAAGTATTATGAATATAGGATCTAGTCTTTTTTTGTGTTTATTAAAGGAATAACAGCGTGACAAAAACATGAAAATTAGTACAGTGTGTACAACGATGGGATTCACAAAACACAAGACTAATATTTGATACAATTGACAATAATAATTAAATTAAAGACGACTGAGGTGGGCCAAACCAAAACGACGGACGACCAAAAAGCGCCATCTTTCTGTTATATATCCACCCGAAAAACCGTAGTTCAAATGCAGCAGAGCGAGGTTGGGCAGCAGAATTTGCGACAACGGCAGTAATGGGCAAAATTTCCCGTTTCTTGAGAAGGACATAATCAGCAGAGAACTACAGCGGTGATTGTGATGTTTATCTGATAACATATACATTAGACTTCGTTCATCAACAATTCGTTAAACAAACACCTTGACCCTGACAATATTTGCAAAAAATCAAACACTTCAGCATCTCAGCTATTCTAAAAATCCCGAGCACATCGCCAGCCCTAACCACCGACCTCAAAGTGTGAGCACTTAAAAATCCTTCACGTGGTTGGTTCTTTCTAGGTCAGTGCAGAGTGCCCGTTCGGCAAACATTTTAACGGAGCAAATATCGGCCGCAAACACAACCCTGATGTCACCCTGCCAGGGTCTGGTTTCTGACCGGGCGCAACAGGGCTACACGGACACTTTAAATGCAATTTTATTTTACATACATAATTTTCTTAGGTTTATCAATTTCATCAAATTAGAAGTTCATCATCAGTTAGTACATCAAGATACTAATGTAATAATTTCTCATTTTCCCATGTTTTTATAGATTACTCATACTAAAATCGTCTCGCATTGCTATGTTCCGGTCTGAAGGATGAGAGGCGTCTAAAGACTGTGGTCACGTTTATCATCAAGCGGGCCGTATGTATGTTCACTGACATAAAAAAAAATATCAGTTTTTGTTTTCTAGATAAAATAATTGCATAACTATGCCTTTTTTTATCAATGGCTTCACTTATGTTAACCAATGATTCACGTGTGTCTAAAGGTTACCTCATATTGTTTGTATTTACCTACAACATTGAAGAGATGGTGCTGACTACGAGCATAAAACGAATATCAGAGATAATACGACACGACAATCAAGGTTTCGTTAGCATAATTGGTAGACCATTTCGCCATACAGGAGAGGGCATGTGTTCGATCCGAATTGAAACTGAAAAGGCAAGTATACCTTCCGTATAGCATTTATCGCCATGTGATACCGGCAGAACTCCTTCTGTACAAGATGTCGTAAGAGGCGACTAAGGTAAAGTCTAAAGCATCAAGCTGTGACATAGGGACAGTCGAGCGAGGCGTGGTGTACTATTATAACAACAATAAATACTACAATACTGAAAACAAACGACAGTCTTTGAATCCTGAACGATCGTAATTGTTGGAGTGAACTTAAATAACGAACCGTACTTTAGAAGCGGTGAAACATTTGTAATCTAAATCTATCTTGGGAAGTAAAACTTTTTGTTAAAATGTATTAGCTTTTTGTGACTCAGCAGCATACAAACCTTTTTCAAGAGTCCATGATTGCTAGCATGACAGAACAGAGAAACCATTAAGCATTCGATGAGGCTTTTCGTCCAGCCTCTGCATATAAATGAAGTTACCGTCTAAGTCCGATATCAGTCAATACGCAGCATGCCCAGGAGGAGTGCTCCGCAAATTGAACAGTATTCAGCGCTGTAAAGTGAGTTAGAGTTGGAGGCGGCATTCGGAACCTGCGTGCACAGTCACACGCTGAGCGGGGGTCCTACCTGTCAAAGTGATATCATTTAATAATCTTTGTTCTTATAATAGTTGTAAAACAATAAAAGAATGTATTTATTTATTTATTATTTATTATTATAATAATAAAAGAATGTCAATCGAGCTTTAAATGCTTTTATGGGCAGCTAAAAGTGAAAAGAGAGCATGATTGGCTGTTTGTAACGGTGTGTTGGTTCCAACACTGACATACGGTAGTGATTGTTGGGTATGGCAGAAGAAGCGAGCAATTTGTCTGGGAATTTTATTAAACTCGGTTGTCTGAGTAACGAAAGTAAGTTTAACGAACAGACAGACTCAGAATACCTTATAAAGAGATCTTTAGCATTAATACCGTACTCCCATCTGTTTTTACCGCACAACAGCGGCGTTTATAATACTGTTTTAGTTTAAATAGTGAGAGAATCAGTGAAATTAGTTGGCAATTAGTAATAATAAATTCCTACCACATCTCATACATTGACCTGACTCCGTGGTAAGTCGCTTAAAGCACTTGTATTACGAATGCAAGACAACAGAGGAATCACAAATATACTACTTTTATACATATATTTAACACCTAGACTCAGAACAAACATAAATATAATCACATAAATATTTGCTCTAGATGAGAATCGAACCATGACCCCTGGTGCACAAGACATGATCACTCCCCTCTGCGCCATCGGGTCCGTCAAAATTATATCTTCAGTCATAAGGTTGGCAACGCCCTAATGATATCTTTGTAGCGTCTATAGGTTGCAGTAGCGCGGCTTGTTTGTCGACCTGGTCTAATGAAAAAGTAGTATTCATAAGATGTAGCGGACAGCGTTCCCGCGCTCTGCACCAACATGCCCCCAGACCTTCAGTTTTATGATCCGTAGCGACACTAAATTATGTCGCCCGCAAGAAAGAGTTCGGTTACGAGTTAGGTGAGACCGTTGGTTCATTCGTTATTAAGTTGCCCGCGTTTATGGCTGTTCAACACTTCCAATTGATATTTTATTTTAAATGAGTTGCTCCTTTAATTGGTTACTCTCTGTTTAAACGCAATTCATACTAATGTTGTAAATTGAAAAGTGTATATGTGATACCGGCAGAGTTGGATAGTACCTACCTCCCCCTGTACCAGGCGTGGTAAGAAGCGATTAAGGTACCAAAACCGACAAATGACAGATAAGCAGAAGCATCCCCGTCCCGAAAGCTGCGCTCTGCGATTGCCAACACCCTTGCCCAGCGCGGCAATTATGGACACAATTCTAAAATCTCCCCCCAGTTCCTAAAATAGGGGATGGAAATTTGTTAATCGTGTAAAAGGCAAGTTTTATATAGGTAACCTTATCAGCACAGAAAATTGTAGGATACCGAAGGAGTATAATAACACTTCAATCTGCATCAGGTGTCGTAAGAGGTGGCCGAGGTACCGGAACCGACAGCTAGCCTTCTCTCTGCGATTGCCTAAAGCGGAATTTATGGTCAAATCCCCCATTATTGGGAAGGCCTATGGCGTACAGGGGACTTTCGACAGCTGATATAATAATGACTATAACTGTCAAATATATCAAGTGCCTTCAAGACGTACTCAATAAAAACGAAAGGAATTTTCAATCAATTTTCAGTTTTTTATTTTTTTGTCATAAAGTGCTAAAATAGAACTATGAAGATGTCGAAAAAATCATAGTTGCGCGAAGCCTACATGATAGGCAATTAACATATGGGCGAGTTTCCATTCAATAAATAAGTTTCATAATGATAAGTTTCTAGTTAATAAACATGTACCTACACTATGAGGAAATATTACATTTTATTTTTCCTTACAATAAGAGTCTTAGATGCAACCTCATTAGTTATGTCTCTGACATAGATACATACAAACTATAGTCTATCAAATATCATTAAATTAAGTATCTGCGTATATTATAAAAATAGAAGTTTTATTAATATAATATTTTACATGGCATAATAAAAACTTGTCTCTGTTATAAAAGGTAATTTCTATTTGGCAGCGGAAGACAGTTAATGTTATAAATATAAGATTAAGTTATTTTTAGTTTTGAAGTATAATTATTCTTTTTCTTTCCAGAAACACTTTCCTTCGCAACAACCTATAGATAATTTATATATATTTTTAATATTGAATTAATACTATGTAAATAATACAATAATAATTACGTAAAAATATTATTTTGTTCTTACGTCAAAACTAATGTTTTTTTGCTGTGCATAATTTAAGAAATGTATTTTACTTTAAATATAAATTAAATAAATAATTTTCAAGATTTATAATTGTTTTGATTTATTAATGTATGCTATGGGAAAGTTTGTAAATTTTGCATTAACACCAAAACACATGACTTCCAAATTCCAACAGCCTCCATTATAAACACATTTTAAAATATTAACTTCATCGTTAAAGTTATAAAGCCATGTTTACCTATCCAGTATTACATTACCGTTCAATCTTCTTTCATAATTAGCCCGGCTTTCACCCCCTAGCCCGGGGGTGTTGCCTCCATTACACCCCAGGGGTGTCCTTTGAGCGCCGGCTCATTACCTAGGACTTAGGTATTACGTTTTAGTGCTTCACTAATTAGGCGTGGTTCAGGCGGATCCTTTGATGGTAGGTGGATGCTTAAATATGAGATGGAAAGGAACTTTTTGGTTTCATTTCACTTATTAATCTACAGTTATATTATGAAGAGAAAACGTTTGTATTTTTGTTTGCAACGAATAGGCTCAAAGAAAAGTAAACCGATATTGGAAATTCTTTCATTAATACTATGTTAGATACTCCTGCACTACCTAGATGAAATAGGCTATGAATACATTGACAAAAATTTGAGAATTCTACCTAAAATGGAAATTGTATGTTTGTACATTTGTAACAAAAAAACTCGAAAAACCACTGAACTAATTTCCAAAATACTTTGATTAATAGATAGTTCAACATTCAACGAGGAACAGATTATGTTTTATACCTATATTTATACGGACTATGCGGGTGAAACCGCGAAGCGCTGCCTATTTATTTATCTATTTAAATTTATTGCACAAAATATTACAAAATGTATAAATACTAAATGCCAGCTGGCATTATCACCTTGTCAACCATTACACGAAACAGAAAATATATATATAATGGAGCAGACAATATACATACAAAATAGATAATAAGTGCCTATGTGGTACAAAGGCAAATACAAAAAATATCTTAACTAAAAGTACAGATTCCTTGGCCAAAATAGTATTTATAGAAGACTAACTGGCAGGCATAATATATTCCCACAGATAATGTAGACTTAGCCATAAATTTTCGAGATGCGTTTTAAAATACAGAACGATTATCTTTCATCAAGATTCTTTTATTAGAAAGGTATCAAAGCATTTAAGTATTTATTTTCATAGACAAACTACGAGGCAAAATAAATTGATACAATTTTGATACTAAATTCTGCTTATAAAACCTTTGAGTATAAAATTACAGAATAATTCACTCCTTCAAAAGATCCCTCCAAAAATGCAGTGACTTATCTAGGGATACCATTATAGTGCCTGCCATTATATTTTTCGCACACAAAGCGCTAGCCCAGCGGTAATATGTACTTACAATGTGTACAGCGTTACATAAAGAAAGTTCGCGGCCCCGAACGACCTTTCCAGAAGGACGCGGCGCGCCCACCTCCATCTAAATTTAGCACACCTCAAGGAAACATCAATCGCACAACACATGCGCACAATTTTTCACATCGAACACCTCACAGGGACCACCCGAGCACGCCAAGGCGTCTACACCTACTGCCAGAGACCAAACCGGATACTCGGAGCAACACACGCAGGTATACACCTGTCTAAACCGGTGTATACCTGTCGTATCTCACCTCGACCAATCAGCGCGCAGCTTACCTGCGCAGTTCGATAAAAAGGGGCGTTGTCGGCGTAGGCGGACGGTTTTCACCTGTGCGCACCTGAATACCTGAGTAACCTCACCGTTGGTTGGTCGCCCCTCTTCCAATCGCACGCTTTCACCTGCCAGGTAGAGCCTGCCAGTTGGCGTGGTGCAAAGGCTCCGTAAATAGGTCATCGTATATACGCTATGTGCTGATTTACTATCTGCCGGTGGCGTATTTTAAACTTTATGAATGGATCCCTGTTCTTTGGAGTAGGAATCTGTGCCAAGCTGTTACGTTTCTGACTGGATAAAGGTTGTTATTTACTGGTGCATTTCAACAGTAATAGAGCGAGAGATTTATTGCCTCTGCGGTTTTCGTTACATCCCGCTGCGGGCAAGGTGCACCTTCCTTATTATATTTTTCTAGTTTTCCAAATATTATTTGGAGCTTTTCTTTTCTTTATGAATTCACAATAAAGCCTCCGCTTATTTTAAGATTCTTAAAAATTAATCTTATAAGAAATATTTTAACGATAAGGGTTGTTGCCTGTAGGTAAGTTGCCTAATGGTATGTATGTATATGTACCTAAGCATTAATTATGTTACCTAAAGGCTTTATTTATGTATTGTGTCATGCTTTTAGAGTCTATGTATTATGAGTAGTTAATTTTAGAGGAATGAATATATAAATGAAGTAAACATAGACATAAAGTTTTATTTAAAAGTAAAGTAAATAAAAACATGTACCGATTACAATGACTTAATGATTATTATTTATCACTGGATATTAAATTCGACGTCATAATTTTACAAATGTATTTAACGTTCATAAAAGATGAACAGCCGAGCATGATTCGATACAGCCACATAAACCAGCACCTAGGTAGACACCTCAGCCCAGTGGGGGCACCTGATTACTGGGGGTGGGAGGCAAGTTTGAGCAACGGGGGTGGGGGCAGAAAAAATGGCCGCCGATGACGTCTGCGGCTTTAAACTTGGAATTGGAATGCAGTTATGGTTCACGAACGACTTCTAAGTGGATTGATGGGCTGGGTTCTACGCAGTCACTTTGATTAATAGACATATGCTTTTCTGTCTGTAAATATCACAATTTGGATTTCTTCTGAGTTACACGGTACAAGCGACGCCATTTTCTTTACAATATATAGCATATATGGACTTAATCCAATTTTTTATTTCAATGTTACGTTACGATTTCATCACAGCAGTCGTTCTCATAAGTGACATATGTAATCTATATATCCTAATATTATAAAGCGGAAGAGTTTGTTTGTTTGTTTAAATGCACTAATCACGGGAACCGCGGACTTGATTTGAAAAATTCATTCAATGTTGGATAGTCCATTTATCGAGGAAGGTCAACTGTACCCCAAAAGTCGCTATTTTGATCGGATTAAGTCGCGGGGCACTGCTAGTTTCATTATGTATAGTAAATATAATTATAATATCATATATTATACTAGCATTGCTCTGCTGTTACTCACGCAGTTTCCCTTCCTGAGACAATATGAAATGAGGTCTACCTTATACAAATGTCGTCTGCATTGGTACCTCACTCTCACCTGTATCTACTGCCAAATCGCAATGTTCACATTGCTATGTTCCAGTTGGAAGGATGAAAGAGGCAGAAGGATTCCTGGATAATGTGACATAATATCTTCAAGTCACAACGTTGGCAACGTGCTTGTGATATTCTTGTAACATTACGAGTATCTATAGACTGTGGTGATGATTCCTATTACGCAGCCTGTGTGCTTGTTTGTCGATCTAGGTAAATAAAAAACATGCAATATATTACCTATATCACTTGCAATGAATATAACTCTCTATTTAGGAAGAAGTTTCAAAATAAGTTCAGTCGTTTCTGAGTTTGTCTCAAACGTACAAAACTACAAATTCAGTATACATAGTCCCATTATTCCCTTCCTATTCCGACAATAAAACATATCTTATGTTACTCGGTAGAAAGTAGCTCTCTAATTTTAAAATAATTGAAAAGTCCACTGTTTTTTTTGTTGGGCAAGTGTGTTAGCAATCGCAGCCCGTGGCTTTAGTAACGGGAATGTTACTACCCATTCCCGCTCTGTGCATTCGAGCTGTACTGCTATCTGTCCGATCCGGTACCTGGTACAGAGGAGGTATAATTCTACTTTGTTACCTCACAGCGTAACAAACATAATAGGAAATCATGACATTAAGCTTATCAACCAAAATATACCCGAGCTAGTACGTCTAGAAATCGTGGAGTCCTAATTAAACCTGCGCAGAAAGAAGGCGAGCAAGCAACGATAACTTTTTACTTCGCCTCGGTCGCTTGTTAAAACTCGACCCGAGTTCGCGCCGATAACTTCTGCTTACCTTACGCCAGCCTCAGTTGTTGTTGGTTTGTTGTAATCTCTTTTGTGTTAGGAACCAGAGCGCGCCTTTGTGCTAATATTATTCTGCTGTTGCCGCTAAATGGCGCCTTTATATTAAACATGGCGTGCACTTGCTGTGTTGTTTGTATTTCGACATGGAATTATTATCGCCTTTAAAACGGAGTTTGTTTATGTAACTTTTAGCTTGTTAGATTCATCATCATCATATCAGCCATTGAAAGTTCATAGTTGAAAATAAGCTTCCTGGCGCTGGGCACGCGTGGTGGTAGGTAATCGCAGACTAGGTATGGAAAGAGGCGAATAAGGTACCAGACTCGTAGCTCAAATGCAAGGCGGGATGGGCAGCAGTACTCCTGAATTGAGAGCTGCGCTCTGCGATTGCAAGTAATGCTTGCCCAATTATGGGCAAAATCCCCCTTTCTTGGGGAGGCCTGTGTCCAGCATTGGACTTCCAATGGCTGATATGATGATTGTAGTAAGTATGGTATACCTATGTTATTTGATACACTTAGATCATGCAATACACACATAGAATATATTCCATATTGACACCCTGTAATTAGAAATGTAAAGAGTGGATTATTTCATGTATCTGTTTTGATGTTTGTTTTGTGTCTGCGTGTTAGATTTTTATTTAGATTTCAAGACAAATCTTAATTGAATTTTTACATTCATTTACAGTTTACCTGGCTATATTCTACTTTTGAGTTTGAGTAAGATTATTTTCGATTTGCGCTGACTTGTCAAACAAGTGAACTTTTATCGCGAATGCTGCGGTCTGCGATTTCCCTAAAGAGAGGCAAAATTGCCTCTTTTTAGGGAAGGATTATGTCCAGCAGTGGACTTCCAATGGCTGGTAAGATCATAAAAATAAATATCGACAAATTTTTACTTTTATATATTAGATATAGATAAGAGAATTTTATATATAATATCAGTTGAATATCTGGTCAATGGTTAAAAAACGGCAACATAATAATCGAGAATAAGGTGAAGTTTATTTACTGCACTTTGCAAGTAGATTTATGTCTTAGAGTGTATGTTAGTGTAAGCCAGCGCTGCTTGCGAGTTTCGCTCGCTCGTTATAAGTTTCGCTCTCAAACTCGCAGGAGTAGTTTGTGTTTACCTACGCTAGCTGCTTTTGGTTTGATGTGTTTATTTATTATTTATATTTTAACTAAATTCTTGTTTTTAAATTTATTCAACTATCCTGTTAAGGTATCGGCAGAGTAGGATAGTACCTTAAGCTGTACCAGGCGACTAAGGTACCAGAACTGAGAAATGGCGGTATATCCATGAAAAATAGTGTAGCTTATTTGCACAGGCTGCACCCCCGTCCTGAAAGCTGCGCTCTGCGATTGCCAACACAATTGCCCAGCCCAGCAATTATGGGCATGTTTCCCTATTTCTTAGGAAGGCCTTCGTCCATAAGTTTTATATTATTATTTCTTCTATTATACTAGGTTGACAAACATGCATACAGTCCGCGTGATGGTTCGCGTCATTGCAGCTTATAGACGATCGGAATATCAAAAGGATTGATAACTAACGCGTTGACAACCTTGTACCTTGTAAATGTTATGCCCCATTACCCAGTAATTTCACTGCCTTTCTCACTCTTTAGACCGAAGCACATCAATGCAAACATTGCTATTTGGAGGTAGGAATAGGTAAAAGTGAGGTACGAATGCAAGTGACCATTTTTATGAGGTATACCTCATGTGATGCTATTTTGTATAGATATACTGTCGTTGTCGTCATCTGTTAGTTTCGGTACGTCAGTTGCCTCTTACTTACGGGAACTGGTTGATAGGTAGGTAGGTACTATTTTACTTTACCAGGACTCCGCGATTAAATGATAGACAGACCGTCTAAGGCGATATAATTTTATTAGAAACTAGCTGACCCAACAGACGTTGTCTAGTCTTAACGATGGCTATTTAATTGAATTGGTATAATTAAGATTAAATAATATTCATTTTCTTTAATTAATTTATGTTGATGAAAAAGAAATGTATTTATTATTTTATTGCTTTATGATAAACATAATTCTTTTTTTTTGCGTATTGCGTGCATGTTAGATTATGACATTTGACATAGAATTGACAGCATGCATAGTATATGGTTGTTAACTATTCTTAAATTTTATAATTCCCCTATAAATAAATCTATCTATCTATCTATCTCCTAAATACTACAAAAAATACAGTAAAATCGGTCTAGCCGTTTACGCGTATAGCGAGACCAAGTGAAAGATTATTTTTATATACATTGATAGATTTCGCACAAGGAAAGTCTTAAACATACATCACCTAAATCAAAAGGATCCTAGCAAATGTAATTAAGCGATACAAACACTATAGTAAATACGGACCTATACGTAGCTTTAAAAATGATTACAGTGCATTGTCGCCACCTACAGTTCGCAACACGTAGCAACAAAAAGCTAAGTTGCAGACGGTGTTCGCCCGCGGCGGTCGGCGGCGACGCGCGACGTGTCGCTACGTGAAATGTTCCACTATTTGCATGAAACAATTTGCTCACACCGGTTCAATGAACCCTGCCTGGTCTTACAGAGCAGATGTTTTTTTTTGTATCATATTTTGGAATTATTTTCTGCATGCACTAGACTTATATCAATAAGACAGTATTCGATTTTGAAAGTTAGACATATTAGATATTTTTAATAAATAATTTCAAAAACTATAGGCAAAATATACTTCATAATTGAAAACTTGCCGTGTAGTACCGGCAGAGTAAACAGTACCAGGTGTCGTAAGAGGCGACTAAGGTACTAGAACCTACAGGTGGCGGTATATCCGTCCGAAAAAGTGTAGCTCAAGTGCACAGGGGACTAGATAGGATCACTACTATCTGTGCCATCGGGCTCGTTAAATAATGATGATATTTGGGTATGTGTAGCGTATATACATTTATATGCATGTAGTAGAAAGCGGTTATTTTAATAATATAAACAAACACTTCAACTTTATTTATATGTATAGATAAACATCTATTATTATTAAATATTATATTAGTCCTATAGATCCGCTGAAATATTCCCTGTACAACTGGAGCCGACAATGTCTTGTCATATTTAATTCAGTCACCTCAAGCGTCGTCATGGCCTATTACCGGTGGGCGCGTCGTCAGAGCCTTGATGACGTCACGGCGGGTTGGGCTCCGAATTAGGGCGCAGGTCACTGTAGCACTTTGCGACCTCGCAAGCCTCGTTAAGTGCCTACGTTCAAATGCTTTGAATTTGGGAGCATTTGTAATGGACAATGTCATTGAATATTAAATAGGTATATATGGATTCACTATTTAAAGTATCGAACGTAATTCGTTATAATATACCACCGTGGTGTATCAAATGGCAGCCTAATTTGATTGTTGATAAATCTCTACGTATTCCCTTAACTAAATAATCAAAATATAAATCTGTCATTGCATGTAAACTATGCTAGAAAAATTAGAATTTGTCGAACACTAATACTTAGTTGTCTAGTTTTTGCATACTCAGAAAAAAACAGCATTTTCTGATTTTGTACCTAATTATGTAACGCGCTGTGGGGTACTTCCCCCTGTATCAGGTGTCGTAAAAAGCGACTAAGGTATCTCGGTGCTGACCAGTACCTCGGTTTCAGAACCGACTGACAGGTCCATTCGAATCAGCGTAGCTGAAATACGACAGGGCGGGGTTGGGCACAATTTCTTATTTCTTGGGGATGCCTATGTCCAGCTGTAGAGAGATATTTTAAACTGGTAGTGGCCGTCCACCAGTTATAACAATGGGGCTCACTTCATTGTTGTAGCTAGTGGACGGTCTTTTTCACTTTACCTTAAATTTAAGTGATTCTATATCGAGGATGTCCATAAGATCGTTTTGGTTAAGGACCCTTCGCGACTTGTTGGGATGGGCGACCGAAAAAAATATCATGAACATCTCTGTTCAGCTTTTGGTTCCTACAGCGATATTATTTATATCAGTTTGCTTGTCCAAGTAATATCAGGGCGAATAAAAAATAATTACTTGCAGTTTCAGCCTTAAAATGCACCCCCTCCAATTACGCCTCCATTCCAGTTCCCAAACAAACCCGAACACGTACATGTATCAAACAGCACATGCGAAAAAGTTTAGCAACATCACATTTTTCGAGGTAACTTTTCAGGATTTCATATTCAGTTTGCAAAAAAAATGTGCGAGTTCTCCGAGTTGGAATGAATTCACTCGGGTGCTGTGGAATGGGGGGGATGAGGTATTTCAGGTGGCCATGCCCGGCTAGTAAATTAATATCTAGACAAATAATAGTTCATTATGCTATCATCTTGCACAGTTATCATATCAGCCACGACGTGGAACATAAGAGTCTTAAAGAAATTTACAATCATTTTCTGATTTTGTGTTAGGGCTAGCTGAGTAAGGATGGATGCAACGCCATCTGTCGGATCTGGTATGTACTACAGTCACCTTTTAGATCACCTCACAGGTGCGGCAATTATGGACCAATTCCTTCTTTCTTAGGGAGGCCTAGGTCCAGCAATGGATGTTTTTCAGCTACTTGGATGATGATGAAGTTATCAACAAAGATACATAGATACGACTGTTGGTAACATGTTATCTTTCATTAAGATAGTTAATACGTAAATAAATAGTTTTGATGGACCCGATGGCGCAGATAATTAGTGGTCCTGTCTTGTGCGCCAAAGGACGTGGGTTCGATCCCCATCCAGGACAAATATTTATATGATGATGTTTTTGTTTTTTCTGTAACAAATATATGTATTAAAGAGGTATATTTGTGATTCCTCTGTTGTCTGATGTCCGTAAAACAAGTGTTTTCAGCGACTTATCAGGGAATCAGATCAATGTATGAGTTATTGTAGGTTATTTATCGGATAACTTAACAGATTAAGTCCAAATCAAGTACATACACTTAGATCTATAAGCAACCAACCTAAGTAGCAATATCCAAGTACATTATACTCTCGCTCTAAAAAAGAACTGCATATGCGCTGACTTTTAATTAAAGCCAGTGTAAGTCAACACAAAAACGCCCAGCGCCGGGCAGCTCATTAACTGCGTCCCGTCACAGCGGAGTACTGTCTAATTTTCCAGGCTGTTGTAGCGGCCTTCCGACTCTGAAACCCTTATAGGTATGAAGTTAGATATTCGTTCCGAAGAGACAGTCTAAATGCAAGACCTCCTTCAATAGATATTTACCTTATTTTTATATTTTAACACAAATCTTAGAAGATTACAGAAATTAATCCAATGGCTGCAATCTATCTTCTGTCAGAGTACCTAAAACTATAGATTTCTTTTTGCTGATCCTCAAATACTCTCCTTACTCTCCCGTCCAACACCAAAGTGCTAGTTGAGATAGTCTGTGTTCAGTATAGTTGGTGTCTTTTAAAGTTTCCTACTAATTTTACTTGACCATAGCCTAAAAAAATATTTAATTGTAGTAAAAAGTGAAAAGACTGATAAGAATATAGGTACAAGTTTAAATATAGTTTATATATAGTCGTCGCAAAAATATTATACAATTTAAAAAAATATATCACAGCTGAGATGAAAAGCACATCACTATTTTCTCTACACAAAACGCACTAGAAGTACATTAACAAGAAATTAAAATAAACATTACACCAACACTATTTTCATGACACTTAGATAAACATCATCATATTAGCCATTGGAAGTCCACTGCTGGACACAAACCTCTCCAAGGAAGGAGGTTTTTGCCCATAATGGCCGCGCTGGGCAAGCGTGTTGGCAATCGCAGAGCGCAGCTATCGCGACAGGGGTGCTGCTGCCCATCCCCATCCAGTGCATTTGAGCTGCACTGTTTCGGATGTATATACCGCCATCTGTCGGTTCTGGTACCTTAATCGCCTCTTACGACACCTGGTGCAGTGGGAGGTACTATTCTATTCAGCCGGTACCACACGGCAGATAAAGTAAACAATAATTGTCTATGGCTTTAGTGATTTCATTCTCTTTGGTCTTAATGAATATCAAATTTTTTATGATAATTACGAGGAATCAAAAATGTAATTGAACGTAATTTAAGGCTCCATAAATTTACACATTATATTACATTAGTACAAAATGTTTAATTGCTACAAATAAAAAAAAATACACTAGCACAGTACAATTTATTAACCTGTGTCTGGTATCCCCGCAATCGGCGCAATTGACGGGCCCGATGGCGCAGATGGTAGTGATCCTGTCTTGTGCACCAGGGGTCGTGTTTTCGATTCCCACCCAGAGAAAATATTTATATGATGATATTTGTGTTTGCTCTGTGTATGGGTGTAAAATATATGTATTTAAGTAGTATATTTGTGATTCCTTTGTTGTCTGGCATTCGTAACACAAGTGCTTTAAGCGACTTACCATGGAGTCATAGTCAGTCAGAGGTCAGACAACAGAGGAATAACAAATATACTACTTATGTACATATATTTAACATCCAGACACAGAACAAACAGAAACATCATCATATAATTGCCTGTAAGAGATTGCATTTAGCGATAAGGCCGCCTCTTGTACCTACTTCCATGTTTTTGTGATGAACTCAATCGAACCCACGACTCTTGGCGCACAATACAGGATTACTACCATCTGCGCTTAATTTCGTCTTACTAGCGGTACAATGTCTAATTTTCGGGTTTTAGGATGCACAGAATGCGCCGTACCATACGTACCGTTGTCCATCGTGGTACTGGTATTCTTAGGCACTTAAAAGTTTGTTTTTAACACAAAGTGCAATGAAAATATTATGCCATAAACTTTATTCCTTGCATCTATAAAAACAATGTCCATATTATTTTCCAGATGAACGCATGTTAAGCTCTTTCCAGCTAATTAGAAGACACGACAAGTTGTAATTATTTCATGTATAAAGCCAACACAAAAACGCTGCTGCACCGGGCAGCTTATTAACCGTGTCCCGTCAGCGGCGCAATCCGCGCAATGTCTAATTTTCCGGTCTCGCCCGCACAGATTGCGCTGTGCCCGCGGGACCACGAGGGTACATTACCTATGCTCGTTCCCTCGGATTTATTACTGATATATAAGAGAACACTAGAGCAATCATTTGGTTTAGGAAGTAGTATATATTGTAGCGTTTATACTCGTAAGCATAATAGAATGCAGCTATCATTGACACTATTTTTTCCAGATGCAAATTTAAGTTGTTTTTTTTGTATCATCATCATCATATCAGTCATAGAAAGTCCACTGTTGGACATGAGCTTCCCCAAGAACTTTTGCCAATAATTGCCACGCTAGGCGTTTGTGGTGGCAACCGCAACTTCGAGACAATGCCCATCCTCACCCTGTAGTATTTAATCTGCGCTGTTTCAGGTGGGTATACCGCCATCTGTCAGTTACGGTACCTTATTTAGTATATCTATAATTTTTCTACAGAATTGACAAGATCATGATTAATGACCCGATGGGATATTTGGTGGTATCAATATTACACTAAAGGTGGGTCGATCTACACCCAAGACAAATATTAAGATTGTTGCATATATTAATACATACATAAATAAATATATTTAAAAAAAATTCTTGAAGATACTTGTCTCAAATTCAGGTCAATGTATAACGATGTTGTGTGAATTTATTATTATCAGTTCCTCTAAAAATGCTGCGTTCATTTTGAACATTATTTGTGATATAATTACCATTGTCAACAAAAAGAATATGAGGTTTTCCATGGATGTACCATTAAATAAAATTTTGCAATAATAATATATGAATTCTTATAAAAATTCAATCTAATCGACCATGGCTGAATGGTGACCTAAATCCAGCAAATCTTAAACTCTAATTACGCCATAAAGTATAACTGGCGAAACTAGTTTTTGTCAAAATTAAATTTCTCGATTTCTTGGCACCGGTCCTGGTCTCGTGTCGTATCTTAGCTGAGCGGGGAGATCCAAATCATTGGCTACCTTGGCTCATCTGTGAACTTATGGGAGCAACGGAACTTTTCCAATTTCGTGGCCACTGCACTCCGCTTCTGCAGGTTATACTGGTTATTTTAATACGGCTTTTTAAACTTCATTGGTTGATTTTTTTATGACATCAAATAATTACTATGTAGAAATGATATTAAAATGTAGAAAGGATAGTGATAGCGAAAGTGGTATACGACGACCGAGGCGAACATATCTTAACCAGGTAGAAGAGGTATTCAAGAAGGGACAGGTCACAAATACCAAGAATAAACGAGCATGTATGAATACAGTGCTGGCGGTAAGGGAAGCGAGAGAGGTTTGCCAAGATCGTAGCAAGTGGAGATCCATAGTCTCTACCTGCTCCGATGGTAAACAGCACTGACAGATAATTAAGCGTGTTTTGATTCCGTTTGAAAGTAGTTCTCATTCCAAATCGATTTCAATATTGCATACATTCCAATATTCTTTGAAACTCATAAGGAAAATACACATCATTGAGAATCAAAATAATCCTGCAGTTCTATCCAGATCGAGTGTCCACTTTGTGGTTTCCACGCTGCATTTGCTGGTGTGAGGTTTCCGTTCCAGAACTTTACGGCCTATAGACTATCAGTTCCTTGGGCTCTGTCGTTAAATTTGTGTCTTTTACGAATCTCTTTGTTCCTGATCCAGTAGTGCAAATATATAAGACATGAGCAGATATTTTCTTAATTATCTACAATATATATTTTATTACTTAAGAAATAATTTAAAAAGTAATTTCTAAGCATAAAGATATGAGATACGTGATATTCAACATCATCATCATCATTACAGCCATTAGAAGTTCACTGTTGGACATAGGCCTCCCCAAAGAAAGGGGGATTTTTGCC
>JACJUM010002878.1:726550-745210 GCA_020976665.1 Heortia vitessoides
CTTGGTATTAATTTTAACAAAAAAATAGTTTCGGTAATTGCTTTCCATCTTGTTAGCAATGCGGTTCCTTGATATTGTTAACCCACACTTGATTAATATACATTAAATAATTAAATTTTAACTATTTGTATTATCGTGGTTTTTAGCTGACGAGCGAGTCATATGTTAATACGAGATTTACTAAGGACGTAGTGAATTCAGAAGTGATGATAAAATAGAGATGGACCGTTTAAAATGGCAGAGTTTTTGAGATAACTCACACCTCAGAGCCGGCGCGGCGGTAACAACCCAAGTTTTCCAATCTCGCCGGCCCCGCCGACCGCCGCCCGCCGCCCGCCGCCCGCCGTGCGCCGCTCACCCATATTACTTTGCCGGACTTCCCTGAACATTCTTTATTGATACTGATTCTTACACTTTTGATGTGTGCTCGTTTTATACTGCAAGTTTGTTATATTTTTTATTATTGGAAAACCAACAGTGTTGTAAAGTATGGCATTAATACCTCACTCTCACCTAATTCCACCGCCAAATAGCAGCTTGCATTACTGGTTTAAAATATGAGAGAGGCAATAATTTTTTATTGGCTCAGAATTGTAGTGGCAGATCGTAGCTTCGAGACGAGGATGTTATGAGTTTGATGCCCACCCAGAGCAAATATTTATATGATGATATTTGTGTTTGTACTGTGTTTGGGTTAAGTATATGTATTAAGTAGTATATTTGTGATTCCTTGGTTGTCCGTAACGCAAGTGCTTACCACAGTTTCAGATCAATGAATGAGATGTTGTAGGATTTTATCATTGTGTATAATAAAAGAAGGGCCACAATATTTTTCGTAGTTAAGATTAATAATTTTGACTTAGATATCATCAGGACATCACTAGCGCGCTGCCAACCTTGTGACTTGAAGAAATTAAGTCACATTTACCCTATAATTGTACTGCCTCTCTCACACTTTAAATCGGAATACATTAAAATAATAAAAGCATGCCATGCTTGGCATGGGTTAGGACGTTAGGTCGAAATATAGACATATATATGTAGTAATAAATAATACATAAATTCCCACAATATCTCATACATTGACCTGATTCTGTAATAAGTCGCTTGCAACACTTGTGTTACGGACATCAAACAACAGAGGAATCACAAATATACTACTTGAATACGTATATTTAACACCCAGACACACATCAAACATAAATATCATCATTTAAATATTTGTCCTGGGTGGGGATCGAACGACAACGACAGGATCACTACCATCTGCGCCATCAGGCCTTTAGATGCATACTATTTATTCATATGTAGGTGTAATACCAATCTATCTATGACACATGTACACACTGAAAAAGGTAACACTGACGCAAATTGGTAACGAGACACCTCACACACACGGCCGCGCACGCACACCAGTGCACCGGTGACGTCACTCGCCAACCTGTCGCCCGCGTGTAATTAAAACCGGCCTCGCCCGCCAGGGCGGCGACACCATCGATGGTAATTGTTTCACACTTTATTTATTTCTTGTTGTAATTCACGTTGGAATACGTTGTTAATGGCGGTTGTTGTTACAAAACGTGCTGTTGTTCCAAGTTTAAATTAATATTTTGTTGTACCGTAACTATAGTCAAGATGTTATCGATAGTTTCATGTTTTTATTAATGAATCTGTAATACGAACTTGTAATATTAAACGAATAAATAGTTATATCGGGTACCTATATATAAATGATTAACAAACGATGAAAATTAAAACGTTTACTCGCTTCTATAGAGCTATTGGAAGCTAAATATTATCTTGTTAATGAATACTTTGAAAGCTTAAATTTTTGGTGTAATTTAGTTTTATAAAACACGGGCGCAATGTATATCTACACTTAAATTTGATACTATATATAATAGTTTGGTAAATATCCTGTATAATATTTTTATAATATAATTTTTGGGTTGGTTGGTAATGTAAGTTATAGTAGGGTTTTGAATTTTATGCCATTGGAGATCTTATTACAATACATACACAATTCCGTAGATATTTTTAATTATTATTAGAATAATTTAAAATGTCTCTTAAGTTTACTTAGCTTTAACAATTTACACACACAAAAATATGTTTGTTTCAAGATCACATTAAGAATCATTGTATATTTCGGCTATACAACATTTATAATATATATTATAAATTATTGTCACATTTTTTATTATTGAACCAATATTGCTAAAGTTGCATTAAAACCTTAAGAAAATAAACGTTCTAAGCAAACAGACGGCGAAAGCAATTTTACTTGTCACCATTGTATTTGATATAACATAACAGAAAAATGACAGTATTTGTGAAAAAAATGGTCTACATTGATAATTGTTACACGTTAATATCGTATCGTATGTTATAGTTAATACCGTAGCGAAACCAGATCGCTGTCTAGGATAATAGAGCCAAAGTAATCTATTAAATATCGTTATACTATTGTTACACTACTGAATGTGTTTGTTTTCCAAATATAATAAAAAAAATTAAGTAATTAAATACTAATAAATGTTATGGTCATCTGACCCTTTAACACAGTCTTTGTAGAGAATTTGTCATGATCTCATGATGATTATATAACACAATTTTATCGTAATTATGAATTTATTTTACTATTTGTCTTGTTTAATTCAAACCTATGTTATAAATGGAAAAAATACTTTACTACTACTGTTTGAAACATGGCTTTTGACTTGAAGATATTATGTCACACTACCCATTTCACTGCCTCTCTCACTTTTCACTGCTATAAGGCGATAAGACACCCTTTGTGTGAAGTTAACCTCAAGCCAGTACCTCAGTTAATAACTGAATAAATAAAATAATACTACATGCTATAAAGCATCGATATTTCTTTGTATCTCTATAAAATAAAACAAAATGTTATCAGCTTTTTTATTTCCCTATTGGCGCATATTATCGATATCGAGAAGAAGGAGAGGCGAGTCCCTACCGCCCCCCGCGCGTCGTTTATTAAGGCGCGTTTTTTGTGCGGCCACACGTGTGAGCCATACCGCTGGTCTGGTCTAGGTGTATTGATCATACATACCTATTATATATTATAAACAAGAATACAAAGACGCACTTGGAACATGCAAGAGCTTATTTAGATATTTGGATTTATAAGTACATTTGAATTACCATTTTTTTATACTTATCTGACAAATTTTTTTATAGTTTGCCATTAATGTACATGCGGAGTTTTTCGCGGGGTACCTTAATTAAATTCCCACAAAACCTCATACATTGACCTGACCCCATTATTAGTTTTTAGACGCACCTGTGCTTTAGACATCAGACAACTAAGAATAGATATAGATAGATAAAAATAAGGTATTTACTGATCTAGCTATATTGATCTACTAACTTGCCTTGATATGAAGATATGAATGAACCCTATATGAATGAAATAGTTGTGCCCGCGGTTTCACTTGCGTTTATGTGAACAACAAATTATCCTATGTTACTCCTTATAACATAAGCTATCTGCCAGTGATAGCGCCGTTAAAATCGGCCCAGCAATTTTTATAATTTATATCCATGTAAAAGTAAAAGTATCTTTGTATAAATTTACTAAAATTTTGCTTATTTTGGATTAACTGCATGTTTATCATACCGGCCATTGAATGTCCACTGCTGGACATAGGCCTCTCCACAACTATTTTCGTGTATGTTTCCCATATTTGCCGCGCTGGCTAAGCGTGTTGGCAAGAGCGCAGCTTTTGCGACGGGCACTGTTTTAGGGTGGATATACCGCCATCCGTGGGTTTTAGTACCTTAGTCGCCTAATTCGACACCTGGTACTATTTTACTCTGTCGGTACCTCACGGCTAAACTGCCTGTTACGTCAACTGTATTACCACCATACGACCATAGCAAATATAAATCCTAAATAATTTCATTTGCTTACGCTGGAGGGAAGCAGTCTATTTCATTACCTGGTTCAATGTCTATATATTTTGAATAAGATAAACTTTATACATTAAATAAAAGGATTTAGAAAATCCCACAAATTATTCTTGTTATTATCATCATCATTCTAAAAGCCTGAAAACGTTAAACGCCAAATATAAGCCTCCCCAAGTAAACGGGGAAGAATCACATAATTGCCGCGATGGGCGGCGTGATAGCAAAAAAATCGCGATTTATTTTTTGACCTGATCAACACAGAAGCATACAATTTGCATGGTAGTAAATGTTACTACAGCCTATAGACTATCGTAATATCACAATGATATCACTAACGCGTTGCCAACCTTGTGATTTGACGGTATTATGCCACATTACCCAGTAAATTTACTGCCTCTCCCACCCTTCAGACCACAACGCGAACACTGCTTTTTGGCGGTAGAAATAGGTGAGAGTGAGATACCAATGCAGACGACCTTTTGTATGAGGTCTACCTCATAGCTATTTGACAATATTGGAATGCTGCTATATCTCGACCCTGTTGCATTTGCACTACGCTGTTTCAGATGGATTTACCGCCATCTGTCGTTCTGGTACCTCACCCGCATCTAATAACAACTGGCATCGGGGAAGTACTAGGTATTATAATCTCCCGGTAAAACATCAGACTCAGTTTATTATTAATCGGGTATTGCCAGCTAGCTAAATAAACGCCAGCTTCTTACAAAATAGCGAAGTATAACCCTATTTCTGATCACGCTCGAATTTAAATTTCCAGAAGTGACGTAATACTGTGCATTTGAGTAACGACAGGCAACACTGTACCAATTGTACGATTATATTGCGCGCTGGCAACATTGTACGATTTCAGCCAATCAAATGCACCTTATGGAAACGAGGTTCAATGAGAAATCTTTTAGGGCTTCTTTTATGTTTCTGTAGTTTTCACCCGAGCAATTTGCTCCTTATTGCTCAGGTAATAAAGTGTGGACTTATACTAACGCGAGATTTCTAGTGTTCGTTGCTGGACTAACATTTATTGCCCACATCGTTTCGTTTAGACGGTTAATTGAATTTCTTTTATTTTTATTGCTTACTTTCTTTAGTAGGAATTTAGGTTCTATTTTAAAAATTATTTGAGTTTTGAGTTCTAACATGGTTATAGGCAGCAAAATTAACATAAGATATACTTAAAGCAGCTGGTGATCGTCCACTGCTGGACATATATTCCTCGAGAAAAAGTGAATTTTGGGTATTATGTGGCTACGTGGTTTGTGTGGGCAATGTGACAAGTGGCGCAGAGAGCGGTTTGTTGATATGCTATCAATTCCACCCATCCTCGCCCTTTCTTATTTAAGTTATAGCCAGCATAATAATGATCATAACATAATGTAAAGTACCAAATATAAAAAAGAAATTAGGAAGACCTATATCCAAGTTAATTGATGATAAAAACATCACACACTTTCATTCATTTTACATTTCATCTTTGCGGGAAAAAATACTTTTTATTGCTATTGTAAGTTTCCTAACTCAAAACACATGTATCGACGGTTAGAAATTCAATTGGCTTAAGGGACAAATGAAAAAATATATGTATTTATTTATTTCTGACTTTGTAATTAGTTCAAGTAAAAGAAGATTCAATTTCAATAATATTGGTTAAAAACAGCTTTAACATATTTTTACAAATAGTAAAGTATTTGTTTTTATTTTCTTTATTGTTTTTCCTGCAAATCTGCACATGGTCTCATATGACTAATTACAATAAAATTTATAACCGTCAAAATATAAAAATATTTAAGAGGATATCTATGTACTGTTAAAATAGTTTTTCAACTATTTAAACAGTACAGTGTAAACGATCACATCTCCTCTTTCCAGGTCCCTTTTACGTCGACTCGTGTTGACGAACCTGTATTGAACTAACTATATTATGAGTACTAGAATCTAGTACATCCTACTTATTTTAGAGTTTTAATTATGTTATTTTAATTGTGTATGTTTGTAGTTGCAGGAATCAAACTCGTGACCATTTCAACTTTTGTTAACTACGGCTAATGTAAAACATTCGGTATATCTCTTACAAAAGTCGTTTGCATTCGTTACCCCACTCTCACCAATTTCTACCGCCAAATAGCAGTTTGCATAGCTATGTTCCGGTTTGTAGGGTGAGAGAGAAAATGAAATTACTGGGTAATCTGGCATAATATTCTCAAGTCACAACGTTAGCAACGCGTTAGTGATATCCTTGTGATATTACAAGCGTGTATAGGATGCAGTGACGCTTACCTACTATTACGCGGACTGTACGCTTGATTGTCGACCTGTTCTAATAGATCAAACAAGTAACTGTAAGGTAAACTCAAAAGTATGAACAATATTTATCTCATGTAAGTTACAAAACTAGAAGACCATATTTATATTTTTCAGAATAGCGTTGAGTATACTAAAATGTTTATTTTGTTTTTACGTGAGACAGTGAATTATTATTTCACTTTTGGTGTTGGGCGCGGTTTGGTCAAGCAATGACTCAGGACAGCCAGTCCGCTACGATCACATGCTGGCCATATGAGTTAGGTAGGTCACACACTCTTAAATGATATGTCAGTCCTTTATCGAGGGGAGCAGGCTACCTACTTGTAGCACCAATACAAGCAAATTATATCGCTTTAACTGTAGTAAACTCTTAAAGATAATGGCTATATAATGTAATATATAGCGGATCCGATTAATGTTGTCCTCATAAATAACCTAGATACCCCGCAGTTGCCGAGGGGTACCGGCAGAGTAGAGTAGTACCTCCTCTGTATCTGGTGTTGTAAGAGGCGACTAAGTCACCAAAACGGACAAATGGCGGTATATCCATCCGAAAAGGTGTAGTTAAATGCACAGGGCGGGAATAGCAGCATTCTCGTTGCGAAAACTGCACTCTGCGATTGCCCAGCGCGGTAATTATGGGCAAAAATCCCCCTTTCTTGGGGATGCCTATGGTATAATGCTGAAATCATCCAGAACGCCGCTTAGCATTCACAAAAATTTATTCAAGATCGAGCACTTTAGTGGCAGTATAGATAAATAACTTATAACTATCTGTCGAGCTGATTTGTGATTCTAACCGTTACATACGTCTTGCAAATGCGTACAATCCAAATTGGTCGAGCCGTTTAAGAGGAGTTCGGTGACATTCATACGTAGGATCCTGCCTAGTTTAGTGTGATCCCGCAGTTCTAGTCAGATTGTCTGTCTACCTAACGAGTGGACGCTTTTCGGTGCGTGTCGGTTCTGCGTGTTATGTGCGTATGGCGACTTAAATATGCCATTACCCTTGGTATTGGGTTATATATTTTTTCTTCTAAGTCTTTTACCCGCATAGTTCCCTTTGTAAGAATACGGGAATATAAAGTAGCCTATGTTGTAAGCTGATAGTGTAACTTTCTGTTGATGAAAGAGTATTTGCAATAGATTTAGTAGTTTCTAAATTAATCGGTTACAAACTTACAAACAAATCCAGTCTTCAAATTTCTATTTTAGGGTAGGAATATTTTTCTTTTGTATATATAATACAACGTTTATTAATCCAGAAGAACGTAGCTTTGTACCAGTGAAAGAATTACCAAAATCGGTTCATTACTTCTCGAGCGTATTCTCAACAAACAAAAATACAATTCTTTTCTCTACATGACATTATAGATTTCCGTAAATTTACTTAACAACCAATAAATCAACGTATCAGGTACACGATACTCAATGACGGGGAGATAAGGGAATTTATGAATTAAAAATGTTATTGAACCAGACGGTGTAACGATATGGGTGACACCAGATAACCTCGGTTCCAAGGAAGCCGGGCCAAAGGTCTCCATTATCTACGCTCAGTTGCGTACCTTTCAAGAGCATTGACGCATGTGCCCATCTCGTACAGTTGGTATTAGGAAGGTAAACTAGAAGTTTTAGAGTCAAGATGAATATATCTTTTAAATATTCCTGACATAGGCACTTTCATCGTCAAAAAAACAAAGAAACCTTATAAGTATAGATTTCCTGATTACATGAGGTAGACCTTATACAAAAGGTAGTCTGCATTGGCCCCTTACTTACCTATTTCTACCGCCAAATAACAGTGTTCGCATTGCTGTTTCGCATTCTGAAGGGTGAAAAAGGTAGTGAATTTACTGGGTAATGTGGCATAATATCACCAAGTCACACGGTAGGCAACACGCTCGTGTATCCTTGTGATATTACGAGCGTCTATAGGCTGCTGTGACACTTAATAATTACACTAATTCCGTTTGATCCCTTCTTAGAGATAGGATTTATGGTAACCTAATTTACAGTTGCAATATTTTTCATGATAAAAGTCACCACGTCTGTTGGGTCGGCTAGTATATGTATATATATGTAAAGGATATCACTACCTACGCCAGTGGCATTCCTTTTCTAGTCTGTATGAAATTATTATCTATGGAACTATGAGCTGTCAGTGTGACGCGAGTGACACCGACGATAAATTTGAGAAGGTCAAAGTTAGATTATGTGATCTTTAGAAAAACGTAGAAAATATTGCAAAAAGAAGTAGCTCTTTAATATTTTTAATAATATTATTTAAATTAGAAGTAAAGACTTTAAGTATTGCTTTTTGTTATTTCAGATAAGCCATCTGTTTAAAATATGTTAATTGTAGTAAAACCTGTGTATAAGTGTGATATGAATTAAAGAATTTTGTTATTTCAGAAAACACAATATCGTCTTTATTTCGCCTGAGTATATACTATTATATGTATAAATATTTTTCATGGGTGGGGTTGGAACCCACGATCCTTGGCACAGAAAATAGGATCACTATCATCAGGCCTGTCGAGTTTTCGTTCAGTTCATAATTCCTCTCCAGGTCAGATACTATCTATACACGTGTATAGGTTATGTTTTGATATGCTTTGCGAATCACGCAAAATGTTATTGTGAGCGTATTAAATATATCTTAATGCACAATTAAAAGCAATAATACACTTAACCACAACCTGCCTCGAACAACGTTTACGATAAAACATGACCTCTGCCACTAAATATGTCGCCCAAACCAAAACAGGCCATATCATAAAGGTTATAAAACTGAAATTGCTTAAAACAGTCATACTCAACGGATACAATATGAAAAATAACCTCTGATAGTATGTATACAGAGTCTACAATCACAGTTAAGATGTTTGAATTCTAAAATGTACCTGCTGACTATTTTTATTGTAAAGGAATCCATTTTGAAACCCACATATGGTACACCTTTAAGGTAAGCGGTAAGCTTTGTCTTTTAACTATCCTGAGCTGTGTTCTCACGACCTTGTTCCCATAGTTATAAGGTCTGTTTTAATAAGTTTGAGTGTCTCTTTACGCTGGGTGTTGGTCGTACAAAAATGCGGTAAAAAGAGACCTTTGAGCACATGCGTTTCGAGGAACGTTAGTAATTAATTTTGAGTTACATGTGTTCCGAGAATTGGTCTGAGTAGGAACTTATTTCAGGTCAAAAACAAATATCTAACTAACTAGGTTCAAGATTAAGACCTTGAAATCATTAGACATATCTTGTTTGAGTGGTTTATTATTTTTGTGCTGTCATTCTTCTGTTTTCTTGGATCTGAAGGCTGATTCCCTATCTTGTAGGCCAGGGGTCGTGGGTTCGATTCCCATCTGTTTGATATCTGTATCACAAATGCTTAAAGCAATTTAATACGGATTTAGTTTAATATATGAGATGTAGGGTGATTTTGCAATTTATTCTAAAATCATAGTAATATTGGAAATGTGAAAGTGTACCTGTCTGTTACGTTGTCACGGTATAGTTATAGGTTGGTTCCAGACTTAGGGAAGACCTAGGGTTCTTTGAGTTCTCAAGGTAGGCTATTACCGCAAAATGTTGCTAGTAGCAAAATAATTTAAATAAATCTATCTCGCTATGTTGTTTTTTTATCACATGTTATAGCAAAACTAGATAAGCTAACAAAATTTTTAATTACTACTTTTATGTTAAATTGTGGTAAAGGTGAAAAATAGGTTAATTAAATAAAATATTTAATAACACGACAGACTGAAAAGATTAAAAGTATTCATGTATAATATTGAAAACTAAATTTTACTAAATAGAAGCATTGTTTACGGCTTTAAAACGTCGTTTATTTAACTTTTTACTTTTTTTTGTTCGACGCTACGGTTGACAAGATTGACGGGAAGCAGTCTAAAAGAAAGAGCCCGCCAAATACAAGTCGCACTGATGGTTTAGTACCATAACCGTACCATTTTTTAGTGATGGTAAACTTATTATTATTTTTACTTCACTTGTTAAAAGACCTTGTTTCATCTAGAACTATAGAAATTATCTTAACGTTTTGATTTGAGTGAATTCTTAGAAAATAAGCTTCAAATGGCCGCATTCTTAGATTGATTCAAGCTTTGCCGTGTCCTACCGGCAGAGTATACTTAATAGTACCTCACCTGTAGCAGGTGTCGTGAGAGGTGACTAAGCTACCTGAACAGACAGATGGCGGTATATCCAACAGTGGAACTAAAATGCACAGGACGAGGATTGGCGGCAGCAACCCCGTTGCCAATGCTTTGGTTTGCGATTGCCCACACGCTTAAACAGCCAGGCAATTATAGGCATAATTCCCCCTTTCTTGGAAGAGGCCTATTTCCAGTAGTAGACTTCCATTAGCTGATTTGATGATGATGACTTGTTTACAGCTACTATATACATATTCGACGTTAATATTTATTAATCAGATACTGAGAGAGAGTATCGGTAGAGTAAAATAGTACCTCCCTCTGTACCAGGTGTCGGAAGATGCGACTAAGGTACCAGAACCGACATATCCATGCAAAAAAGTCAGCTCAAATATACAGGGCGGAGATGGGCAGCAGCATCCCGTCGTGAAAGTTGCGCTCTGCGATTGCCAACACGCTTGCCCAGCGCGGCAATTATGGGCAACTTACCCCCTTTCTTGGGGAGGCTTGATGATGATGATGATGAGATATTAAAAAGGTTACAGATATGAATTAAATCAAAACTTGTACATAATACAATAAAATGCGTTCTAATTTATGCTACTAATTAGGCAACTGCAATATAATTAGGTTTCGTACGTCAATACTAAATATTAATACAAATAACTTTATCGGCGCCCGCGCACCTATTAATACCTAGTTCACGAACATATTACGTACTAATTAATGATTGGCTTGATTAAAATTTATTTTAGTGTTTAGGATAAACACCTCGGTATCTATTACTGTAGTCGGCGATAAAATGCCAAATATATAACTGATAAAATTAAAACATAACCCATTTTTCCTATTTAATATAATTCTATTTCACTATTTATTTCATAACATTTTTATAAATTTATATAATATACCGAGCAATGAATCGCTTTACGGATTTATGAAACAAATAATTTTAATGCTTTTTTTAAACCTAAATGTGTAATTTATTTATTCTAAATTAAACTGAAATTAGAAAATTTCTTCACGTGCTTCCATTTAGCTCTTCCAACAATTATTCAGCTATTACTTTACAAGTAACGCCATCTTTTGGCGAGTAGACGAACTAAGTCTGACCGTCAATTTGTTTTTACTGTATTAAGTTTAGTATTACATTTTTAAAAGACATGTAATGACACCCTGTTGTTTGTCTATATATGCAAATATAATGCGATGCTTAATTATGAAAATAATAAGCGAATAAGGTATATCAAAATCACAATCTAGAAAGCATTTAAATTTGTGCTTGCGTATGTATACCCACTTGCATAAGTAATATTAAAATAACAGTCTGTATTTTAATAGCTATACATACAGAGACTATGGATCTCCACTTGCTACGATCTTGGCGTACATCTTTCGCTTCCCTTACTCGCATTAGTCCTTTCATTCACGCTCGTTCATTCTTGGTACTTCTGACCTGGTCCTTGTTTAATATCTCTACCTGGTTAAGATATGTTTGCCTCGGTCGTCCTACACCCATTCCGCTCTATATATTCCACTCTATTTGTGCAGTCATTCTACTTTCATCCATCCTTTCTACATGTACAAACCATCTCAACATTCCTCTCTCTATTGTTGTCACAGCGTCATCTTTGACACCACATTGATCTCTTATCACACTAATCTTCAATCTATCTCTCAACTATACGCTTTTTGTTGTGATTTCAACAGTAAGAAAATAACTATTATAATTGGTTCAGAAGTTAAGAAGTTTGTCCCGGAAATATATCGTAACTATCGACAAATATCAACAACGTGATAAGTCGCCTAAAAGACTTGTGTTACAGACAACAGAGGACTTACAAATATACTACATTTATATAACACCCAGACACAGAACAAACGTATATACAAATAGATATTTGTTTGACCTTAGGCGTACAAGATAGGATTAACTACCATTTGCGCCATCGGAGCTGTCAATTAGCCTATCCTCAAGTTTGATCAAACTGTACACAGGTAGCAAAGAATTATTATAATCGGTTTTGTATCATCATACCAGCCATTTGAAGTCAGTGGCAGAAGTGGCTAGACATAGGTATGCCTTTCCAAGAAAGGAGGTATTTTTTACCATAATTGCGGCGCTGAGCAAGCGTTGGTAATCGCAGAGTGCAACTTTTGCGACGGAGATGCTGCTGCCCATCCCCGCCCTGTACATTTGAGCTGCAATGTTTTGGATAGATATACCGCCATGTGTCGGTTATGGTACCTTAGTGACACCTGGTGCTGTGGAAAGTACTATTCTACTCCGCCTGCACCTCCCGGCAAACACTGTAACACGTAATTTATATATATATATATATATATATATATATATACATAAATATAAAAGAGAGAGAGAGAGAGATAGGTAGATACTATAACACCTATGTGGCCGTATTAAATATCGCTGCAACGATATCTTAGCAACCCAACCCACCAGGATGTTCGCATCCGGCGGACGGCGGGCGGCGGGCGGCAATCAATAGGCCCTTATGTGCTGGTTCGGGTTTTGGAAGGTAACTAACCTTTGCGGTCATTATGAAGAAACTAATTAGCTTTCAAGGACACAGACTGGCTATATGTGTAATTTTGCCGTAAATCAATTTTTCAAAACGTCTTTTAAAGGGATTGGTATATGACGAAATCTTTGAAGGTGAATTTCATGATTTTTAATAGATCCAATTGATTTTCAATTTTTCATAAATATAGGAAAAAATTTGATAATAAAAATGTTAAATAGTACTTCACGTGTTTTTTACGGACGCCAGACCCCAGAAGAATCACAAATATACTACGTAAAAACATATATTTAACACCTAAACACAGAACAAACACAAATGTCATTATATAAATACTTGCTCTAGGTGGACATCGAACCACAATCCCTGGCGCACAAAATAGGATTACTAATATTTATTGTTTTAAATTAAACCCTTGAGAATGGTTACCACAAATATTCCATTTTGTAATAATTGAAACTGAATATGTTCGAATATGTTTTATCATATTACATTATTTAAATAGCAAATTCAAAAATAAATACTTATTTCCGGTGCCTCAATCGCCTCTTTTGACACCTGGTACAGAGGGAAGTAAGTTGACACCTAACAGCATATCAAATATTTATTCCTTTTTCGTAAAGTACTATATTAATTTTGGTTATATAGTTATATAAATTTAATTTGCAAATGCGGTACACAAACGTTAGATCCATATCGAGAAGCTGTGCTTAGTACCAAACCTCCATTATTAAGTACATACTAGACCAGTCCATTACATTAGGCAATAATTCAACAAAATAAATGTATTTGCCCCCGGCTTCGCCTATTTTGTTGCTATATTGTTACGCAAGACTCGATACATTACAGACTACATACAAATAGTACACGAAGAGTAATAGACTCGGGTAATATATTTGAACGCTGTGGGGTACCGGGATAGTGAAATAGTACCTCCCCTTGTACTAGGTGACTGAGGTACCAGAACCGACAGATGGCGGTGTATCCACCCAAAGCATGGATGGGGAATGTAACTTGTAAAATGGGGATTGTTAGGAATTTGGACCCGATGGCGCAGATGGTGGTGCTCCTATCTTGTGCACCAAAGGTCGTGGGTTCGATCCACAGCCCGCACAAATATTTATATGATAATATTTATGGTTGTCTGTGTCTGGGTGTAGAATATATGTATTGAATGTGTGTATTATATTTGTGATATCACTGTTTTTTTATTGTTCGTATCACAAGTACTTCAAGCGACTCATCCCGGAGTCAGGTCAATGTACGAGTTGTTGTACGAATAAAAAATAACAGATTTTATTTCTTTTAATATTAAAGATAGTATGTAAAAAGATATGGGGAAGTTATAATGTATGATCATATAACTGCCCAGTTGTATAAAATCAATTTTGACACTCTTTTTCTTAATTATACTAGATCCTGAAAAAAAAAGTTCGATCCCCACCCAGGACAAATGTTTATATAATGATATCTTCGTTTGTCTTGTGTCTAGGTATTTGTAAAAATATGTATTTATATATTACCTCTGTTATCTGATGTCCGTAACACAAGAGCTTTAGGCGACTTGCCACGGAGCCAGGTCAATGTATGAGATGTTGTGTGTGAATAAAATTTTCATTCAATATACGAGAGTTCTATAAGCGTGGAGTGGTCGTGCGGAACTCTCCTACTCTACGTTATTTCGATTCGGTGTTAAAAAGATTTATGCTTTCTTAGCGTTTATTAGCTGAGATATTTATCAGTGATACTTAGAGATATTGCCGGGATAACCCGCTCCGATGCTGGTGTGAAAAAATGCTTGAAACCTCGTAAATCAGCTGGTTTAGGTGTTTGTGCAATCTTGTTAATAGGCCGATATATTCCGAAGCTACAGCGGGATATTGTCCCGGATTCATGATTTTCGGAAAAAGTATTTATAGTGATAGCTTAAGAGCAAACCATCTTTGCTATTTAACATTATTATATTATTTATTTTTGTTTCAAATACCTCAAATATTTTCTTGAAAGTGTGTTTTTATTTTAGCCAAATAAAATTAGCTTAAGTTTAATTTTATTTCTTCTAAACTGGTCTTGTTAAACATTGCGGATCTGCTGCCCATCCCCGCCCTGTAAATTGCAATATAAGGGACATAATATGAAGTGACACTTTGTAAGTAAAGCAAGTCAATAATATAATTTAAATAAACTCCTACAACATCTCACTAATTGGCCTACCCGTGGTAAGTAGTAAATATATTCATAAATACATATATTTAAAACAGTGTTTAAAATGTTTGCCCGAGGTTGGAATTAAACCCACGACCCTTGGCGCACAAGATAGGAATACTACCATCTGCACCATTGGGCCCATAATGTTGTTTGTTGTGTGAATAAAAATGTTTGGTTAAAATTACGAAAATTATTTTTAGTGAATAACACGTACGTACGTTCGTTCTAAAAATTCCGATGACAAAAATACACAAATTGAAAATCCTAGTAAATCAATTTTGTTTATAAACATTAGCGCGATAAACGCAATTGATTTGCTTCCAAACATTCCTCTAGCACCAAATGCACTCATTTGTTACACCGTGAAACCATTAGCGCACATTACACCGGGACGAAACAATATCATTGGCGTCATAACATGACTCGAGTAAATCACAAGATCTTCGAAATCGAGATTGAGATTCCTTGTAGATCGTAAATTCACATGTGAAAATAGAAAGTGCAATAAAGATTTTTGCAACGCGCGTAATTATTCTTAAAGTACGTACTGATAAATTATATCATCATTGTACTAGCCATTGGAAGTCCACTGCTACACATAGGCCTCTTCAAGAAAGGAGGCCTGTAGCCCGTGTTGGCATTCGCAGCTTTAACGATGGGGATGTAGCTGCCCATCCCCGATCTGTTCATGGAGAAAGTAGAAAAATACCTCCCACTGTACGAGATGTTATAAAAGGCGACTAAGCCTCAAGAACCGACAGATGGCGGTATCCGAAACAATGCACTCCAATTTACATTATGTACTCTTTTAATTTTTTTGGAAAAAGCGCCGTTTGTCGGTACCAGTACTTCAATCGTCACTAACGACACTGTACAGTTTCAGAACTTAGTTCTTAACAATTTAAAATGTATATTTCACTACAGAAAGTCTAGACTGCTATGAGCTATATTAATGTGTATCTAGATTATCTGAAATTAAAAAAAATGTTTTTATGCAGTAATAAATGTGCATACATAAATTAAACATTCATAAATCACCACGCGAAAATTCTAGCAAAAAAGAAATTGAGGCACAGTCGTTTCCGCCAATATCATTTGGGTGCAAGCCGAATTCACCTTTGTGAAACTATTATTGTATTCGATTTAGTTTCAAGCCGCATTCTTTCACGGTGGAGAACAGTTCTGCGTTCTGTTTGATCTCTGTTTTTGAAGTTCCGTAAATTTGTATCTTAATTTCACTGGCATTTATAAAAGCGTTGAATTATTTTAAACCATTTTTTTATGTCAAATACATTAATTTATTGTTGTAGGAGCACGAAATTAAGCACAATGTTTTGATAAATGTACGTATTACTGCCTTATATAAATAAGTACCGAAACTTCTCCTGGTACCGCGAGAAGCAATTGTGGTACCAGACCGGACTTACCAGAGTCTTAAGCAGCTTAGTTCGAATGCAGGGATGGGCAGCGGCCAACAAAAACTCACGCGAAAGCTTCGCTCTGCGATTGCCAACACGCTTGCCCAGCGCGACAATTATGGGTGAAATTCCCCCTTTTGTGGGGAGGCCTATGTCCAGCTGTGGTCTTCCAATGGCTGTAATGATGAATATTGTACAAAACACATACAAATTATTTCATTAGATTCATGTTCAATAATCTCAAATGGTGCATGTGTAAATGTTGAATAGAACTGAGTATTGTCGCTCATAATTTAGGCTGGACAATATTGCGTACGCGCAGACTACTAAACAATAAAACGGCCAATTAAATCAAAACTATAATGATAAGTAATTGTAAACAACAGGTGGGCAGGCGCCGTGCGCTCGCGCACCCACGCTCCCCCCCGCCCCGCGCCGCGGCGTGGCGTATAAAAGCGGCATTTGTCAGTGTCACGTCGACATGACCGGACGTGTTTGTTGCTCGTCGCTCGAAGATAATCTTTGCGAGTGTTACACGCGTAGAAAAAATGGTGGGCGTTGAACTCTATGCGCAATAGGTGTTTGTTATTTTTTGCGAGTGCAAAATGTTGCAATCTAGTATGCTTTTTTAAATATACTGTCCTATATTGCATTTCAATGTCAATTTTTAATCAAAGTTTGTTTTATTGTCTAATATTAGGTACACAAATCGACATATGAACCCACACAATTCTGTAAACGGTATATTAAAAAAACAAAATACTATTAATATTAAAAAAACAAAAATGCGTAAGGATACTTTTTCAAACGTTTTGAATTACTATATGAACGCGACAGTACTCTCGCGTTTAGCTTTCTACCTCGAAATGTACTATACAAACTTCCGCCCCCCAATTAAAAAAGTGAAGGGGTTAGACAGTGACAAAAATTTGCATACATCACTCGCCATCCTTTTAACTATCTTCACTTAAAAAAATATGTCGTGAAAGACGGACTAACACACGGACACACATAAACAAATTCCCATTTATAATATCATTATTGATGTTGACCGTTACCGCAGAGAGACTCTCCTAACATAAGGATAACAAGAGCGTGTTGCCATCCTTGCGACTTGAAGATATTATGTCACATTACCCATTAATTTCACTTAATTAATTTCACAATTTCAGGATGCAGCAATGCGAATACTAGTTAATATATAGATGGTTATTGCCGGCGACCATTGTATGATGTCTTCCTTTTTTAGAGTGCGGTACAAAGGTTGACAAACCAAAATATTTCCCTTTTTGTAATCTTATCATCATTCCAGTCATTGGTAGTCTACTGCAGGACTCTCGAAGACTCTCCAAGGAAAAGAAAGGTTTTTTGCTTATAATTTCCGCACTGGGCAAGTGTGTTGGCAAATGCAGAGCGTGGCTTTCTCGACCGGGATGCTGCTACCCATTCCCGCACTGTGCAGTTGAGTTGTATTTCGAACGGATATACCACCATCTGTTGGTGCTAGTACCTTAGTCGCCTCTTACGACACCTGGTGCAGTGGTAGGTACTATTCTACTCTACTGGCGCCTCGTTATATCAGTCATTGTATATTTCAACCGCTAGATACCATAAGTCAACGGTGTATGATCGAGCTGGATTGTTTTGAAGTTATTAAAACTGCTGGCTCCGCTCCAGCGGCGATCGGTGGCAAGATTAATCGAGTGAGGATCACTCGGAACCTCTTCGACAGCCGTACTGATAGTTTTGACGGTCATATAAACATGGGATTTCTTTTTAGAGTGTACAATTTGTAGATCATTTTGTTTTCAGAAAGACATGAGAGGGAATTTAATTTAAAACAAACATTTTTCGGTAAGTAAATAAACAATACGCTTTGAAAAAACATCAAACTAAAAATGTAAAACAATTATAACAAAAAACCGACAGATGGCGGTATACCCATATGAAACAGCGCGGCTTAAATACTACAGGTTAGGATTAGCAGCAGCATCCTCGTCACGAAGGCGCTTTGCAATTGCCACCATGCTTGCCCAGCGCGGCAATTATAGGCAAAAATTCTT
>JACJUM010002878.1:750210-804822 GCA_020976665.1 Heortia vitessoides
AAATATATATATACATAAAATAACGTACATCAGAAATAGGGTTATAAAGTTAGAGAAGCAGCATCAGTAAATAAAGTGAGGAGACAGCGTTTCAGAATAAATTTGTTTGGGGACTTGGAGACGGACTATTTAACGGAAGCTCGTTCCAGAGCCGTATAGCTGTCATTGTAAAAGAGTTTGTCAAAACACTAGAGTGAAGAGAAGGAGTTAAGAGCGAGAGAGTTATTAGAAGAACGGAGATTACGTTCGTGAGAGGAAGAGTTGTGCCATGTGTCAGTATTGGAACCAGCACGCCTCTACAAACATTCATGCCCTTTTGAGATATTTTGGCCGCCCAAAAAAGAAAATAATAATAAATGCATAAATAAAAAACTTTTTTTAATAATTGCTATTTTCAATAACTTTGTGATTTATTTTGTGATTGTATTACATGAAAATAGGATAAAGAAATTGTAGTTATTGTTTCATATATGTAAATATAAATGAAATAGAAATCGTGATAATGCTTTGTGCATCCAATTTGTTGTCTACAACATCACATCACGCCAGCAAGACCAACCGATTGGTACTCGTGAACATATTTCCAACACATGCCAACGTAACCCTAAGTAACGCAATAAAAACACTCGCACGGGAGGTGAACGTACGTGCCACGATGTACAAGTCTCGATTGATACATGGAGGCCTGGGAACATGAGACATCCTCTAATACATTTAATAAATGTATCAGTTGCTCCCATTACCGGAGAACGGAGAGGCATTTTTTTGATCTTATTAACAGGCCATGAAAGAGTTGTGATATAAGAATGTGATATAATAATATATTTTTTTAATGTTATGATAAACAAACAAGCTTTCGGTCCGCTTGATGATAAACGTGACCGCAGCTTATAGATGCTCATGTTATCACAAGGATATCACTGGAGACCGTGTGAACTAAAGATACAATGTCATATTTACTCAGTAATTTCACTGCAATGCGAACGCTACTATTTGGCGGTAGAAATAGATGAGATTGAAGTACGAATGCAAACGACCTTTGTAAGATATAAAAAAATCACACGACATCTCATACTCGAACCCCAGACAAATACTTATCAAAATCACAAATATAATACTTAAATCCACATATTAAACACCCACAAACCCAACCAATACGAGTATTTGCCAAAGATGGGGATCGAACCCACGACCTTTGAAGCATAAAGACCAAACATAATCTTCTGCGCTAAATGTAAAATGAAAAAAGTAGCTAACAGTAATAACGTCAATCTTCTTACATTCCCTCATGTCTACTGTCCAAACAATTAACTCTATAACACACTTGTTTATCATAAAATCGCTTATGATACCTATAATATTTATATATTTTAAATATTTATACATATATGTTTAGGACATGCTGTTGAACCGAACCAAAACCGAATTACCTAGATAAAAAGAGTAAAAAATTCATATATCTTTCACCTGCTGAAGTAGGTATATTATATACTGCGAGATATCTAATTCCTGATCAATAGAAGAACGTGTTAAAACCCGATATATACACATACTTTTCCTTATCAAAAACACACTCGAATCAAAAGTTTCTCACACTGTTTATTGACCTTACCAACTAGATGAAAGGAAACGCGTTTAGCCGGTGAGCAACTGAGCCAAATCACATATCAAACACATGTAACAACAATGAATGACCTCGAACCAAAACCCCTCATCAAGACGATCGTTAAAGATAACCAGCAGTAGGTAGCCGCTTCCTAAAAAGTAATTAAGTCCTGAGATATTACAGGGCGATGACGCAACCGTTAAAACAAATCCTTAATGACAATTAAAGGCAAGAGAACATATTGCGACAATCCTAACTCCAGTACATACGTAAATAGAAGCATCGTGGGAGTCGCGCCCCGCAGGATATCACGCTCCCCCCCCCCACCTTAAAGCGAAGGTGGTAAGGTCGAGAATGTAACAGAAAGTGATGTTTGATTAAGTGCTACGTCTTACGTCGACGCCGTTTTGTTTTTAACGATATCGTGAAGTGACAGACGTGTGAACTGAGCGGTGGGATATTCACAGGGCAGCGGGAATGGGCCTTTTAATTTGAAGATTAAAGTTCCGAAGGGTCGGTTGGAAATAGCCCGTCTTGTGGGGGATCAATTGGCTCGTGAATAAAGGGACTGTCAACTCCGCGATGCATCTCAGCTAATGATGCGGAATATGTATCGCATTGATAAGTTCGCTTGATTTTGAAACGTCTCACGACTTCCTATTGAGATAACGGAAAACATCTAATTAACAGAAACATAAGATGAAATTAATCAATAGATCATCATTATTATCTGCTATGCTAACATGCTACATTCATTGCTGTGCATGATTCTCCCCAAGATAGTGTAGGGTAATAAATAGAATTAGGCTGGGCAGGGAAAGCTAAGCACTGTAAACGTCATTAGCAACCACTGAGTATAGCTTCGCGTCAGGAATGATGTTCCTCATCTCCGCTTTGTTACAATTGAATATACCTCTGCCTTGAAATGAGATATAGCCGTGGGGCTGCCGGTGGATAGCAGTGCGGTACCGGCAGTGTATAATAGTACCTCCCCTGTACTAGGTATCGTAACAGGCGACTAAGGCACCAGAACCGACAGATGGACTATGGTACCGAAAACAAAATATTGATTTCGACGAGAGACCAGCGGAACATTTATTGCGGGGATGGTTACAAAAATTCCATAATTTATAATACTGTATTATAAAGTACTGAAGAATTTGTTTGTTTAAACGTGATAGGAACTGCTGACATAATTTGAAAAATTGTTTCAGTGTTGAATAGTCCATTTATTGAGTAAGGCTATATTAAAATTTAAAAGAAATGGGATTTGTTTAAAAATAAGTAAATAAATCATGAATATTACTACACCCCCTCCCCCTAATGTCACTATTCCACGCGGACGAAGTCGCGAGCACTGCTAGTGTCTTACAACTATGTAGTTACAGTAATATGTAATGTACATAACACAGACACTGGACAACATGGACATCGCAAAGGCAGTTACTGCAGCAATAACATTTACAATGAATAAACCTTGTAATATAATTTCAAATTAAGGACCTGATGTCTATTTTAAAAATCTAAACGAGGTTTAACTCTAAGCAAAGCCAATAAAACTTTACAACGCTATCGCCGAAACAATTTCATTAGATGACCGAGTCGGAATATAAAAAGGCCACTTTATACACTCCTTAGAGGTAATATTGTTTGAGAATGGTATGGAAATCGTGAAGGGAGCTAAACGTATGCAAATTTTATTTTTAAAAAATGCAAGTGGCCATCGTGTCGCCACATGGCGCGAGGTTTTATTGCTTGCGGCGGTTGTCCGAGCGCACCCACCTTCCTCTCGGCTGATTTGCTCCGTGTTTGGAAAGGAGTTGAAATTTTGGTCGGATGGAGATTTTTATTTACTGATTTGCTTTAGGGGTGTTTTGGGAATAAGAAGAAAATCAAACTCGAAGTATTACTATACTAATTTGATATATTCCACTGGAACGTGGTGTCTCACTCATTCTTTATTTTTCAATTCAAAGTTTATTTAGGAAGATTTACAGCTTTTAACATTATAGAATCGATTAAACTAGAAGTAACTTACAGTCAACACACCCCCATATATATTCTTATCAAAAATATTAAACCTTGAAACGTAAAATAATTTGCTATTTTCTTTTTTTATTATTAAATTAGTTAATATTTTTGATAATACTTAAATACTTCGTTATATATACATCTTCTCCCGTACATGTGATCATGTTTACGCACGAATAAGGAGATCCATAAAAGATCCAAAGTTTACAACTAACTATGCCGGCACATAGCACGCAGAACTGATGCCCAATTCGGTCGTAAAATTTTAGAATGATGGCCACGCATCGGCTAGCAGTTTTATATTTCAATAAAAAATATACATAATAACGTTTGAAAAACTTTGTTTGTATTTGTTTAGATTTAGTTGCACTCATTAATAATTAAGAAGAAAAGTATTTGTCGGAATAACTACAACACCTCAACTGAGATACTTTTTTGTAACTAAAAATTACAATATCTAATGTTAAAATATAACTTATATTAAACGGGCCCGATGGTAGATGGTAGCGATGTTATGTGTCAAATGTTTGTTTTTCGTTCCGCACCCAGAAAAAACATTTATATGATTATATTTGGCTTTGTTTTGTGTCTGGGTGTTAAACAAATATATTTAAGTACTAAATTTGTGATTCCTATGTTGTCTGATGTCCGTAACACAAATGCTAGAAGTGACTTACCTCGGAACCAGGTCAAGGTATGATGTTGCGTATAAATATATTAAAAACAAATCAAATCAAGTTCCCTGTTTCCAACTAAAATCAGGAGAGAAGTACTGTCATTAAATTTTATCATTAAAAGTCTTATAAGTTACTCAAAGAAATTTTAAAAGTTAAGCTTTTTCATCATAATAACAACCGTAGAAAGTTCACTTTTGCCCATAATTGCCGCTCTGGGAAGGCGTGGTGTCAATTGCTGAGCGTAATGTTGCGACGGAGATACGACGAGTACTATCCATACCTACCCTGTTGTAATTGAACTGCGCTGTTTCAGGTGGACATACCACCATCTATCAGTTCCGGTACCTTACCTTATGGAGTACCCTCCTCGGCACCTAGATTAAAATTTAAACTCAATCAAGTAATAATTGATATCATCAAGACCCTAATTAAGAATCGGCCTTGCTTCTTTCGAGTTGAAACCCGTATCTTTTCAATAAAATCTTCACAAAAAGGGGCTTATTCTTTGACTGAAAAGGCTTCCTGGTCTTCTGATAGCCTAGATGAAGCTGTATAGCTCATTGATGGCGGTTCTTTTATAAGAAATGCTGCTTAAGTAATGGGAATCCATTTTTCACGCCTTCAGAAGAGGATAAAAAAGGTTCTGCAATAGGACCACATCTAGGACGATTCACTGTCCTGAGACAGAAGCCGAGCTAGCAAACTTGGTGAAGAAAATGGCAAATATTTTCTATGGTTGCACTGCTTATCAAATCAGAAAAGTCGCTTTCAAATATGTTGAAAAATTGAATTTGAAGCACAATTTTAATCAAGCTTCAAAAATGGCTGGACCCGATTGGTTGCATGCTTCTATGGCTAGAAACAACATTTATATTAGAAAACTGGAAGCGACCAGCATAAATAGAATCACGGCCTTTAATAAAACAGAGGTAAGTCTGTTCTTTGAGCTACTTGGGCAGCTAATGGAAAAACACAGATTCGTTGCAAAAAATATTTATAATTGCGATAAAACCGGTATTTCAACGGTTCACATACCTGAAAAAAATTTAGCTGCAAAAAGAATGAAAAGATTAGGATCTATCACCAGTTGGGAGAGAGGGAAAAACATCACCTTGCTGTGTGCTATGAGCAGTGCTGGGGGGTACATTCAACCTATGTTTATCTTCCCTAGGAAAAGGATGACTCCTGTACTTGAGAAGGATGGTCTAGCAGGCGCGCTTTACAAATGGTCAGACAACGGTTGGATCAACGAGCATCTCTTTCTCGAATGGTTAGGTCAAACAGCACGCTAAACCGTCCACAGATGAACCCATCCATTTAATACTTGACAACCATGCTAGCCACATTTCTCTTTCCGTCTACAAATATTGCAAGTCCAATCACATTTATATGTTGTCTCTGCCACCACACACGTCTCACAGAATGCAGCCTCTTGATGTTTCTTTTTTTGGTCCGCTCAGAATGGCCTACAGAAAAGAATGTGACTTGTTTTTATAAAGCCATGTGATTCCCAGCACAACAAAAGAAGACTCAACAGTTCCGAGCACGTCAACTCAAATTGTTTCACCAGATCTCATAATGTCTAACCAAGAAGTTCCACTTGATTCTGAATCAGATGTTGTACCACAAGTTCCAGGCACGCCTAGCCAATATAGTATATTGCATGATTTGATAAAAATGCCAGATTACTCTGGCATTTTTATCTGGCATCTATTATTAAAACAAGACAGGGCCGAAAGAAGCAACACGCTATAATTTTAACTCTAACGCCACTCAAAAAAAATCTGCTAGAAAAGGAAATTAATAAAATGAAGAAAAAAGAAGGTAAAGGAAAAGGAAAGACATGGAAAGGCAAAAGACAAGGAAAAAAGACTAAAGTACAGAAGAAGGGTCCTGAAAAGGCAAAGCGCTAAGTATTACAAGAACAAGACGAAACTTCTGTATTAGATGTTGGCACTGACGACTTATGCCAGGACGATGAGGATGCAGAAGATGCAAGAAGCAGATTCCTAGTATGCGACGAATTCGGAAGAAACAACTAGATGTGGTACAGGTGTACTTCGTGTGGACTATGGGCTCATGGAGTGCACTGGATGGGAGTCAGCTAAAGGTTATGTTTACGATATATGCTAGATTTTATTTGACTCCGATTGCCCGAATGGTGATCGCCATTACCCCTACGTTGGTGTAATGGGAGTCAAATCTGTCTCTTTTTTTTCAAACTTTTATAATTTCCAAAGTTGATTGCCAAAGTGACTGAAATTTATATCTAATGATAGTTTAATAAGTAAATTAGGTTTACAGGCGGTTGCAATAAATACTTTCTTTTTAACTCAAATTTTATTTAGGTTCTCGCTTAAGTGACCCCCATTACCCTTATTTACACTATGATATATAAAAAAATACAGTTAATATAAGTTCACACGCAGCATTGATGAAGGCCTTATGTTATGAATCAGTAAAAAAGTAAACCATAGTTTGCACGTGAACAGCACGCTCGTAATTTTGCTTGTTATAAAGCCGCAACCCTTATATCGGAGTTGCAAATCTAATACGGTATTATTGAAGGGCATACCGCGGGTGTCCGGTTTACGGCACCCCCCGCCCCGCAACTCGGTTTAATAAAGACATCGCGTGGACCTCTCGGTGGAGGATCGTAAAATTATATTTGATTTCAGCCTCCTTGGACTTGAGAGGAGCATACGGTTTTATAAAAATGTACGAAGGTTTTTGGCTTAGATGTAAGTGGACAAGGCGTAGTGAATTCTTAATGGAGAATGAATATGATATCAAACATATCATTTCTTGTTGGACCACGAAAGACCTACCTCAAAAGACCTATCTCAAAATACTTTTTTAGAGTAGAATTGTATTTTCCATAAAACCAAGTGTGAACACAAGAGCTTAAAGCGACTTATCATGGAATCAGGTCAACGTAAAATGTGGGAATTAATAAATAAATTCCCACATCTTACATTCGCATATTATAAAATGTTACATTGATATGTAACATTTTATAATATGCTGTCAGTTAGTTAGATCATAAATTGGCTGTGATTTTACAGGGACATCCATTTTTACTAATATTATAAATGCGAAAGTAACCCTGTCTATCTGTCTGTTTGTTACGATTTTCCGTTTAAACCTCTCAACCGATTTTGATGAAATTTAGCACAGACAGTTTTAGACCCTGAGAAAGAACAAAGGTTATTTTTTAATCCGAAATAAGGGTTGTAATGAGTCGAAAAGAGGGATGAAAAGTTGTATGGAAGTATCGCTATTTTTAGAGCTAGAAACTTGAAACTTAATTTTCAGACCATTGGTTCGATATAAATAAACATGACATTCAAAGTTTATGTAAGTTAAGGTAAAGAGGTATGGTACCCAAAAAAAACTATTCCACGCGGACGAAGTCGCGGGCACAGCTAGTAAAATATATTAATTCGTTTTCAAAAATAGTGAAAATTTCGAACGATCAATGTTCATTATTCTGAATAAAACAATAATTATATGTTTGAAACCAACGTGAAATAAATTATACATGAAAGATTGTCATTGTTCATCTTTACTAATATTATAAACCTGAAAGTCTGTGTGTGTGTGATGTGGATGTATGTTACTTTTTCACGCTAGAAAAAAATTTTGCAAAAGGACTATAAATAGTATGTAGTAAAACAGGCCAATTTTTATCCCGAGAACATGCTTCTGTGGGATAAATCTGGGATATAAAGAATATATATGTAAAGAAATAATATTTCTTTAATTTTGAACGACATTGAATGACATTGACAACTGACAAGCGCTAAAGTCTGAGGTCAATGGTCAGTTGAGAGGTTATTATTGTATTAGATTATTGTGATTTAAGATAGATAAATAAGAATAATTGGTGGAAGAATAGACTTTAATTGTATTAGATTATTGTGATTTAAGATAGATAAATAAGAATAATTGGTGGAAGAATAGACTTTAATTGTCGTTTCTTCGTTTTCAGGTAAAGTTATAATAATAGGGTAGTTAAATAAGTTATTTGTAAAATTATATAATAATATTTGTAAGAAATTAACGAAATAAATCTTCGTTTTCAGAAGCAACGCATAAGTTTATTTTAACCTAAAAAATAAAAGAATAAACAATATATATATAATAATAAAGATTTTATTTTCTCTGTTAGGAATCACGGAGCGACATAGACTTCTTCCCGTAATAACAAGTGATCAGAAATGAGATATAGAGTAGGTGCAACTTTGTCCGCGAAGACCTTGCGAAAACCTCGCTAATTTTATAAATTTCCTTATAATGACACAGATCAACATTTATTTATTGCCAGGCTAGATATAAAACTAAACCAAAGCTAACATATCTTGATAATCATTATAAATTGCTCATGTATACCCCGAGCACCAAAATTCAGACTGCTCCCATTTCCCACAATACTTTCCTAATTTAATTCAATGAATTCATGGAAGCTACCCTTTGGCTAGAAGCGGTGTTTTTTTAAGGCGGCCCCAGGAGTGGAATAATAAATGCGGTTCGGAGCAAGCGGTGAGCTCGGACATAAAATATATAAAGTTTGACCGGCGGCCGGCGCGGTGACGCGACCACCTACAATGATTCGATGGGTTACATGGAGTTGGGGAATTGCGGCTAGGATATTGCAGACAGGGGAGAAAGTACTAGTGTCCTTTTGAAATGCTCATAAATATAAAGCAATGGACACGAGGTAATACAAAGAACCATTTATTTTTGAGTATGGATGGATGTAGGTATGTTACTCATTCAATGCACAATGGAATGGCTGAACAGATTTGGATTATATTTAGCACCGAGATTATTAATAATCTGTAATAATCTTTGAGATACTTTTTATCACGAATACATGTCCCCATGGGATACATCTGGCTTTTATTTTTTTCTATTTTACTCTTTTACTTAATATAGCTTAGTTTCTTGGAAGCAAACTAGAATTCTTCCAAAAGTTTCTTAGGTTTGCGGTAAAGAGCTCACGGAAGTAGTCACGAGACGAAAGCTAGTACTAAAGAAAATTCAGCACTTCTTAATGCATAAAACCTCTAATGTATCATCATTGGATGTCCAATGCTGGACATAAGCCTCCCCGAGAAAGGGGAAACTTTGTCCATAATTGCCAGGCTGGGTAAGCGTGTTTATCGTTTTTGCGACAGGAATTCTGATACCCATACATACTCTCTGCATTTAAGCATACTGCTGAGCAATATACCGCCATCTGTAGGTTCTGGTACCTCAGTCGTATTCTACTCTGCTCTCAACAACTTATTTATTTAATTTTCAATAAATCCCTATGTTATTTCAAATATACATTTCACACGAAAATTCTAAAATATAGCATCACCTTCATGTAAACTGTCCGCGCTTGTGGCAATATTGTATCAAGTAGAAGTGTCCACGTAGAGACGTGTTTGTATGAAAAATATTCCAATATCTCCCCTCCCCCCTCGGCCATCTGCCCCCACCCCGCCCCCACCCGGGGGTCAGCTGGTTTGAGGTGATCGTAAGACGGTCGTCTGTGCACAAATTATGTTTACCCTTGTTCCGAGTATGAATATTTGTGCTCTCATGTATTGGCTTGCTTGATGGAAGGTGTGATGGCGTTCTTAGATTAATAATAAACAAATTCACACGAAATCTCTCACGTTGACCTGACTCTGAGATAAGCTCGAAGCATTTGTGTTACGGAGATCAGACAACAGAGAAATACAAATATAATACTTAGATATATATATTTAAGACCCAGGCACAGAATTAGACCTCTTACAAAGATCGTCTATATTAGTACCTCACATTTACCTATTTCTATTGCTAAATAACAGTGTTCCAGTTTAAAGAGTCAGAGAGGCAGTGAAATCGTAACAGGTGACTAAGGTACCAGAACCGACAGATGGCGGTATATCCATCCGGAACGTGCAGCTCAAATACAAAGGGCTGGGATGGGCAGCAGCATCCCCGTTGTAAAAGCTGCGCTCTGCGATTGCCAACACGCTTGCCCAGCGCGGCAATTATGAGCATAAAACATCCTTTCTTGGAGAGGCCTATGTACAGCAGTGCCTTTTCAATGGCTGGTATGATAATGATTATGATTTAATTTGGATAATATAAATGAAGGGGCCATTGTAACGAAATGTGGTAAGAATACAAATAAAAATCTCAAAGTTGTTCATTTAAAAACCCTTAGATGTTTAAAGGCGATCAGGATTGACCTCTCGCGTGTTTGCATTACACCTTTCGGCTCCAAACATCCGACCCAAGAATGGAGATGGAATAATCGTAAGGAGATCTGATGCGTTTTGACCGGAAATTAAGGGGGCGCCCCTGTTCCGGCCCTGGGCACCTTGCCGGGGGCGGACTGAGATGAATAATCAGGGAGATATGTCAGAGTCATTCGGGCCGGGCTTGGGAGATGACGACTGATTTAAATATATTTATCTGGGCTTTAGTCTGACATTTGTTTTTTCATAATTACGATGAATTTGATTATGTATGAAATATCTTTGAAATCATACATATGTATTAAAAATAATTAAATATAGTTTAGAATGTACACGTGTATCTACTTAAGCCCTATGAGGGAGGCGTAGATTATTTTATTTGCTTTTGTTTCGGTGCCAACATACTTTTCTTGCTTCCTTCATACGCATCGAACTCTACACAAAACACATATTTACAATCGCGTTGGTAATAGTAGACTATAGAGAAATATACTTTTTATTAGACCAGGTTGACAAACAAGTATACACCTACACTGCAGCCTATAGACGCTCGTAATATCACAAGAGTATCACTAACGCGCCTACCCTGTGATTTAGTATATTATGCCACATAACCCAGTAAATTCATTGTCACCTTTCACCTTTCAGACCGGGATACAGCAATGCGAACACTGCTCTTTGGCGGTAACCACCGATATAGTGGTCCCGCTACCTTAGTCTCCTCCTACGACACCTGGTACAAAGAGAACTATTCTGCTTTGCCGGTACCTCACGGCAAGTTGGAGATTTAAGAACATACATAGATAGCAAATATACTGTTTTATATATATGTATATATAAATATATGAATTTGTTTAAATGCAGTTATGGGCAACATTCCCCCTTTTTCGGGGAGGTCTATATATATATATATAAATATATATATATATATATATATATAAGTATATAAATTCCAATGTATATCACTGAATTCTTCCTAAACGACTGGACCGATTTGATACATTTTGATGGCGCCCTGAATGATTCACATTAACAAAGCATCCCGACAGATGGCACTGTATTCGGTACCTACGTAGTTTATCTATACTGCTTTATATATACTGCAACTTAACGGCTGGATCGACTTGAATGAAAGTTTTAGAATGCATTCGAGTGGTGGCCTGAATGATTTAGATTCACAAATCAGCCCGGCAAATGGCGCTGCAGTCTATATGTAGGTTATTTATCTGTATTATTTGTCTTTTATTTCATACTTTTTTATTATCTAATTAATTGAAATATCATGTATGACAATGTCTGCCGGGTCCACTAATCTAATCCCTACTAATATTATAAATGCGAAAGTAACTCTGTCTGTCTGTCTGTTACGCTTTCCTACTTAAACCTCTTAACCATTTTTGATAAAATTTGGCACGGACACTCTTTAGACCCCGAGAAAGGACAAAGGCTTGTTTTTATTCGAATAAGGGCTTAAGGGGTCGAAAAGGGGGATGAAAAGTTGTATGAAAGTATAGCTATTTTTAAAGCTAGAAACTTGAAACTTATTTTTCAGGCCATTGATTCGATATAAATAAACATGACATTCAAAGTTTATATAAGTTACAGTAAAGAAGTATGGTACCCAAAAACACTATTCCACGCGGACGAAGTCGTGGGCACAGCTAGTAGGTATATAAAATGCTTATGTCACCGTGTTAGTTACCATTAGATTAGATTGGATTCTTATGAAATTTTATATGCATATTCTGTAGGTCTGACAATTGGCTACCGTCTATTATTCAAACCTAACTGATAAGCGTTAACCAACCCTAACATTATTTTTTTAATTTTTGGATTACTCATATATTTGTATAGCGTCACATTAAAAAATAAAATATCTCAAAATCTTTACCCTTCTTTCCACCAACTCCAAATTTTAATAGATGTTTTATTAATTTAATAATTTCATATTATTTGTATAACTGAACATTTGCCAGGACAGATTGTTTATATATGTATATATATAGTCAGATAAATATATCTAACCCGTAAAAGCAAACATCACGGAGCTCCTTGACTGGCCAAATATCAAAACTAGCAAAATAAAAATTGACATAAATCGAGCAAGTTCCGACCTCCCTCGGACCTGTGACTGCCCGCCGATGTAAAAACTTCACATATTACTATCACAAAAGTAAGGAGTGTGACACAAAGAGAGGATATGATTCTTGTAATTTTGTAACATACATAATACCGATTAACGATTAAACTACTTAATTATAATTAATTTATTATTTTTAGATTCTATCTTTACTGATTTTAAAAAGCTGAAGAGTTTGTTTGTTTGAACGCGATAATCTCGAGAACCGCTAGTCCGATTAGAATAATTCTTTAAGTATTGGATAGTCCATTTATCGAAAATATATTTTAATTTCAAATAATTTGGGATCCGTTTTAAAATTAATAAATAAATCCTGAAAGTCGCTATACCCCTCAAAGTCACTACTCTACGCGGACGCAGTCGCGTCTTCTGTTAATATTATGTATGGGAATAAACAATCGAATTAAAAAGATTTTTGTTGAAAAATGCTTATAAGTTCATTGTCTTATAATTATAGCAAAGCATGAATGGTTAAAATTTTTCAATTTTTATATAATCTTTGAAGTATCCTTATTTTGTGAAATTTTAATCACTTCTTTGACATGCTTTTTTGAGACCATATCGACAATCAAAATACAATCTGCATGATAGTAAGCGTCATTACAGCCTATAGACGCTAGTAATATCACTAGCACGTTACCAACCTTGTGACTTGAAGATAATATGTCATATTACCCAGAAATTTCATTGCCTCACTCACCCTTCAAACAGGAACACAGCAATGCGAATACTGCTATTTGGCGGTAGAAATAGGTAGGTGAGTACTCACTCATTCGTAGAGGTAGATCACTCAGAGGTAGACCTCATTTAAAGGTTGTCAACCTCTAGACAACCTTTAAATGAGGTCTACCTCTTAAGGTCTATGTAATTACTATATTTAAATACCTTTTGCTACCTTTTATCTTAAATTCGCTATTTTCCATGCTAAGGTTGCCCGGAAGAAATCTGGTTTTGTGATACATCCACAGCCATTCCTAGACATAGACATCTCCAAAAAGAAGATTTGTGCCCATAATTGCCTCGAGCTTTCGCGACTGGATTGCTGCTACCCATCCCCACCCTGTGCATTTGAGCTGCACTGTTCCGGATAGATATACCGCCATCTGTGGGTTCTGGTACCTTAGCCGCCTATTACGTCATCTGGTGCAGTGGGAGATACTATTCTACTCTGGCGGTTGCCAGTACGGGACCTACTTAAGTTCAATGCAGGTCATTACGCGATTCACTTGAAAAAACCTGCTAAAAACCTCTGCTAGAGGTTATTAGTTATAACGGCGCTAACAAAATATTTGTCTTACAAATAGATACTTATTTTTAATACCTAATACAGAAATTCACTTGGAAAAATATCTTTTCCGGACAGTATTTCTTTAGGTATATAGAAAAGGTAAGAACACTCACTGTGTCCCAAACCTAACGGGATTATTTTTTACCATTATCATTTATTTCGCATTACATCTCGATCGCTGCTTATGAGTTATAGTAATAACTTAGTTTTGGACCATCAATGGATACGTGAAAAGTTTTATTTTACGAGACGGGCCCTGTTTGTAGTGGACAGAAAAGTTTGCAATAAACAGCGGAATTATCATTAGGTGGCAATTTATTGGGTAGGTACCACTGAAACTTTGTCTTACTTCAAGTTTGAGTAGGTATTTTGAGTAGGTATACCTCCATTATAATATTTATCGTTTTGATATTATAAGATTGTTTGCGTTACATCGCATGTTTCAGGAATCTGAGGTAGGCTCTAGGTATCTTACAAAGGTCATCTTTATTCGTATCTCACTGTCACCTATATCTACCGCCAAATATAAGTGTTTATATTGATGCGTTCCGGTCCGGTGATAGAGGCAGTGAAATGACTGAGTATCTTCAGTTTACAAGGTTAGCTTAAGTAATATCTTTGTGATGAGACTAGCGTCTATGCGCAGTAGTTACGTTTATTATCAAGCGGACCGCATCATTGTTTGCTGACTACGTAATATAAAGAAAATACAAAAGTAGTGTTTGACCTTCCTTAAGGTATGATCTATCTATATTTTATTAGGTTCCGTACAACTTTTAATCGGGAATGGATAACAAACAAACAGACAGGAATTGGTAGTAATCTTAGTAAGCCGTACTGAGCAGGTGACGACATTTTTTTATATACGCACCAAGCCAAAATCCTACCAATGATATAAACGCGAAAGTTTGTGTGGATGCATATATCATCATATAAGCTATAAAAAGTCTACTGTTGGAAATATCCTCGTCGTAAATCTGCGCTCTACATATGCCACCACGCTGCCCAGCTCGGCAATCATAGGCAAAAATCCTCCCATCTTGTGGCTGTTATGATGATGATGTCACTTACTTAAACCTCATCATAAAATGTGCTGTAATTCAGTATTTTAGAACATCTTATCCAATATGATCACGATTATATCTGGTTGTATGTATTTGTAATTTCACCAAACAGAATCATCATCATCATCGACGGCCTTGATGACGCAGATGGTGGAGTATCTTGAGCGTAAAGGGTCGTTGGTTTGATCCCTACCCAAGATAAATATTTATATGATGAATATTTATGTTTGTTTTGAGGTGTGATTCCTGGGACCATAACACAAGTGGTTTGTCAGGTCAATGTGGAAGAAGTTGACTATATCTTCATAGACATAGAACCTTCCCAAGGAAAAGGGAACTTCGCCTACAATTGCAACACTCGATAGGTGTAGTGGCAATTACAGATCATAACTTCTCGATTGAAGTGCTTGCTGCCCATCCCTTCTCTGTTTTATTTGAGCCATACTTTTTATGGATATACCGCTATCTGGCCGGTTCCGGTACATGACTAATGTACTTGTTACGACACCTAGTACAAGAGTAGGTACTTTTTTAATCTGTCGGTAGCGCAGCGGCTCTCACTCTCCAAACGTAACGGCTTGCGATAATAAATTGTTAAGAATTCCGTTAATAATCGTAGACTAGCGTAGCAATTTACTTACACTCCAAATATGCAGAGGAATACAAGCCCTAAAGTTGGGTGGTATGGTCGTTTGTCGCTGGGCAGGCGCTGGGGAAGGGCTGTTTTACTGTTGACGTACCAATTGGACCGTCCACCGGACACCGGCATGAAAGCGACGATAAAAGGTGACAGACCTGCTCGTTGATTGGTACAGGCGAGTGCGCAAGCGCATGTTTCTCAACTGTTTATTGACATTGAAGATTAGAGTATTGTTTATATTAGGCAGTATTTATTTATATTAGTTCAGTTCATCTGGATTCTTACTATTATATTACTTTCAATTAATGATGAATAAGTAATTAAAGTTACTCTTTATGATATCATAATTAGCTCTACCTACTTGTGAAAATTTTTCTTTATAGAAAGAATATTTTTTCTTTCTGATTAGTGACAAAGATATGGTATATCTGTCTATAACGGCAATTTATAATTAACTAATTAAAGAAATAACTTTTTATGCATTTAATGATATATGATAAAATGGTGGGGTGCAATAATTACAATAAATAGACATTAACGAACGATATTGAATAAGTTTAGGTCATTAGTAAAGTTTATGTTTACCAATATATATCTGCTATATATAAAATTATAGTTACACAATATATGCAAGATTTGCCGTGGAAGCCGTACAGAGTGGATTAGTACCTCCCCCTTTACCAGGTGTTGTAAGAGGCGAGTAAGGTACCAAAACCGCCCGGTGACGGTAAATCCATCCAAAACAATGTGGCTTAAATGCACAGTGTGCACTGGGCAGCGGCATCGCCATCGGGAAAGCTGCGCTCTGCGATTGCCAACAAGCTTACTTACTCAGCGCGGCAATTTTTGGCATAAATCCCCTTTTCTCTGGGAGGCTTATAATGATGGTATAATGAAGCACGTTTTTTATTTTGTACATTACACAACACAGAAACCACTTAATACATTTCTTAAATTGTTACAATAATAAAAAGCTGCGTTTTCAGTGAGTATCATAAATTATATCATATTCGTTCTAGTCGTGAGGTACCGGCAGAGTAGAATAGTACCTTTCCCTGTACCAGGTGTCGTAAGAAGCGACTAAAGTATCGGAAATGACGGTATATCCATCCAGAACAGTGCAGCTCAAATGCGTAGGGTGGGATAGGCAGCAGCATCTCTGTCGCAAAATCTGCACCCTGCAATTGCCAACAGTTTGCCCAGCGCAGCAATTATGGGCAAAAAACCTCCTTTCTTGGAGGGGCCTAAATCCAGCAGTGGACATCCAATGGCTGGTATAATGATGATGATATTTTAACTCCGTATTTTTACGTAAACACATTTTTGATTGAGTGTTAAAATCATACTATAGACACTTAAAAATTGTATTATAAACATTATAATAGTAATAACATATCTATTCTGTTTTATATAATCGAGCAATGAATCTATTACGATGTAATATAACCGAATTATCCTTTTTTCTGTGATAACCTACTAAATAATACCTACTTTATAATAATTTAATTAACAATTATTACGTTAAAATCGGCATATTCTAATATTTTTCGTTCCCCTTTCACCAATATTGGGCCAACGTTCAAACGTTTATCCTGCAACACAGAGCTAAGCCAATGGTTGGGCCAACTCGCCCCAACGTAAGTTCAAGGCGGGAGAGGTAAACGCACCTTTATTGCACCAATTGGTCGCATCCTGCGAGGTCCTCGACCCGCTATTCAGAGGTAGTTCACGCACTATCGTTTAATGGAATAGGAATTTTGTGTGGCGTTACATCGGATGCAAACATTTTAAACTATACGGTACTGATTCTGAAACATATTGACCAAAATGTTCCTGCTTATAGGAAAATAGAAGTACTTGACTCATCTACACACAGCAACTATGTGAAAAATCTGTCAAAACTTCGCTATCGATATTCATCTATAAGAATGAGACATTAAGTTCAAAATTGACTGTAAAAATTTGACTGATTTGCGTAGGTTGATTGCCTACTGAACAAACATGTTGTTTCCGATCCCGTGAATAGTCTATACTAATAGTATAAAATTGATCAGTTTGCTTGTTTGTATGAACGTGCTAAGCTCAACCCCTGCTCCGATTAGAAAATATCATTCAGTGGTGGATGGTCCATTTATTGATTAAGGCCTAAATATAAATATCTCAAAGTCATTATTCTACGCGGACAAAGACGCAGGCATTGCTAGTAAAAAATAAAAGTAACCTATGGTACTTATAACATTCGATGCCTTTGAAGTCCCGTAGAAATTGATTCAGCCAATTCAAAGATTAACCGAAACAAACGGAAACACAGATAAACAAAAATATTAGAAATTGTTTTTTATATAAGTGCCGTCTATGCTCTTATCTTCATATTTATTAAATGAAAATCTGTTAATTTGGTATTTTAGGAAAATGGATTTTCAAATTTAAATATAGATCAGTAATCAAATGGCAAGAAATGGCGCATTTAGATTAAATATAGGAATTCTTTGTTTTCCATATACTCGTATATTCAGAAATGTTGGCTAATTCTTACAAGCCTATATAGTTTTATTATATTTCTTACTAGCTGTGCCCGCGACTTCGTCCGCGTGGAATAGTTTTTTTTCGGTACCATACCTATTTACTTCAAATTATATAAACTTTGAATGTCACGTTTATTTATATCGAATCAATGGCCTGAAAAATAAGTTTTAAGTTTCTAGCTCTAAAAATAGCGATCCATGCAAACAACTTTTCATCCCCCCTTGCAACCCCTTACAACCCTTATTTCGAGTTCAAAAATAGCCTATGTCCTTTCTTAAGGTCTAAAGATTGTCTATGCCAGATTTCATCAAAATCGGTTGAGAGGTTTAACCGGGAAAGCGTAACAGACAGACAGACAGACAGACAGACAGACAGACAGACAGACAGACAGACAGACAGACAGAGTTACTTTCGCATTTATAATATTATAGTAGGGATAAATTCTTATTATATTTATTATATAATTTTATTATGAATTCTAGTATATTTAAGTCTATATTAGCTTCATATTTAAAAATCTATTTAGCTTTGTTTGTCAAAAAAGTACTCTGGTTCTTTAAAGGGCAGTTTCAGTCAAACTTATTACCATTACAGCTTCATTACTGAAATGAGCTCTCCGCTGAAGGACTACCGTATGATAATCTTTAAAAAGAGAGTAAATCAAACTTTAAGAGGTGTACACACAAGCCGTGAGGTACCGGAAGAGGCCGTGAGGTACCGGTAGAGTGAAATAGTACCTCATCCTGTACCTGGTGTCGTAAAAGGCGACTTAGGTACTAGAGCCGACAGATGGCGGTATATTAAGCCGAGACAATGCAACTCAAATGCACAGGGTGGGGATGGGCAACAGCATCTCCTTCGTGAAAGCTGATTTCTACGATTGCCAACACGCTTGCCCAGCGCGGCAATTATGGGCAAAATTCCCCTTTTTTGGGAAGGCCTATGTTCAACAGTGGACTTCCAATGACAGTGACATTTTGGTGTTACAGGTATCCATAGACTACGGTAATTGACGGTCACTTTTTTAAACAATCGTCTCTGTATATATAAAAAATACGTATCACTGTGTTTGTCAGGGATTAATTTCTAAACTATTGAACTAATTTGAATAAAATTTCGTTCACTGTGTGCTCTTTAGTGCTACTAGATAGATAGGACGTTTTATATCTCAATTTATTGTCCCAATATTTTTTCTATAGCAATTTTTTTGTTAATTATTCGAATAAGAGTTATCTATGCCTGAGACTGCCATAATAATAATTAATCAGATGGTGGTGTAAAATAATTGGATAAATATCCTATACTACATAGAGATCTACAGGTCAACCATTTTACTATGAACTCGGTCAAAGTCGCGGCAGGCGGCTAGTTATAGTACAAAAAAATGAAAATCAACTTACAATTCTCGAAGACATTGAGTAACATACATACAAAAACAATATTCAGTCGAATTGAAAACGTCCTCGTTTTTTGAAGTTAACAACTTTTATACCTACATTTATCTACAGAAATATGTATTTCTTTCTGTTAGTACATTCTTTGAGTTTAACTAAATCAATAGTAACAGATACTATGTCACAATGTTTGCTTTCATTAGCAAACATTATCGTTACCACATAAAGTAAAATATATAATATAGAATATTTTAAAACATTTTGTCTGTGTTTAGACGGCAAATTTTTAATTAAAGTTCCATGAATTACCAAACCATCAGACATCCAAATGTACCTACAAATCGATAATTAAGGCAAATTGCTAATAGATTTTTGACGATGAATTTCACGGGCCCAATTGCGCAGATGGTAATGATCCTCTCTTCTACGCTAAGGGTCGTGAATTCGATCTCTACCCAGGACAAACCTTTATATGATGTTCTGTGTCTGGGTGTTATAAATGTGTATTAAAGTGTTATGTTTGTGATCCCTCTATTATCCGATGTCCGAATTACAAGTGCTTTAAGCGACTTATCACGAAGTCAGGTCAATGTATAAGATGTAGGTAGTGGAAATATTTATTTATAACCTACTTAGTATATTAATTATTTTCTTTTCTACTACTACACTTCTGACCTCGGAGTCAGGTCAATATCAATAATATTATGAATAAAAATCATCGATCAGTATAACTGATATTTATAACGACGTCTTTGATGTACCACATAACTTGAACAATGATACGCCACAATCACTAGGCCGAAATAGGTCGAACGTCGATCAAGCCACTCTAGCCTACTTCTACAAGCAGATACTTCAGCATTTAACACGAAATGGTCCATTAACTGTACCTCAGCGGTCGATTGGCGACAATTGACGGCAATCAGCGTCAATTTATGCCGCCCCCCGCTCCCGCGCCCCGGACAGCGCCCCCTCGTCTTGCGCGGCCCATGCTTTCTCTTTTCACCGGTACTAACGGGTCCAGAAGTGCTTGGTTTTTTTTATAAATTTTAAATACATAACAACTCATAGTGGAAACAAAGACTTCGCATTAGTAAATTGATCATGGCGTGACCCAGAAACCAAAAATCATATCATCATCACAATACCAGCCATTGGAAGTCCACAACTGGACATAGACCTTTCCAAGAAAACTCATTCCACAGCTGAAGTGGGAGAATTTGCCTCCGACACTGTTTGGTACCATTTCGGTTCTAAATTGAGTGGGTAAACCCTGTAAACCCTGTCAATGGCGAGCGGCGTCAAATAGACGAGATACGGAACTAGCAGAAAATAGAGCAGAAATGTAACATTTCGCACATGCAATACCAAACTTCACACTCATTCCTAATATATTTGCGAAAGTAAACAGAAATCGGCGCACGTGTGCCGACATAACGAAATAAAACTAAAAATGTGTGTTAGGAAAGCAAATACCCGCGTTGTGTTTATTTGGACACGTCGAATATTCGAGTAATAATTGTGGATGGGCTCGATCGAGGATGGTGCAATTTTGCTGCCAGACGAGTAAACAAATCTAAATAATATATTCTGTTATAAATACGTGACGCGGTAACTATGAGCGTCCATTTTCAGGATGTTGCCCGGAGTAAGGTTTGGTATAGTTATATTTCAGTGACATAGTCTAGTGCATTAGCGTGTTGAAGTGGCAATGGGCATAGCCTATGGGGACGTAAGACTAGGTAGACATACAACGAAATTTTTCTAGTGTTTGAAATCTGTTTTGTAAAATTTTTGGTGAAGCATTTGTTTTCGACATATTTTTTCATTGCATTGTAGTTTTTATATCATCATCATACCAGCCTTTAGAAGTCCACTGAAGACGTCCACCACACTGAATATATATATATATATATGTATAATAGTGCAGACAATATATATACAAAAAAGCTAAAAGTGGCATACATATTTGTATAAATAAACGCAATAAATAGAAAAATAGAAAATAGAGTTAAAAAGTTAGTGAAGCAGCATCAGTAAATAAAGTTTCAGCGTTTCAGGACAATATCAATATAATATATATCTCCAAGAAAGGAGGTTTTCTGCCCATAATTGCCGCGCTGGGCAAGCGTTTTAGCAATCGCAGAGCGCAGCTTGCGCGACGATAATGCTGCTGCCCATCCCCACCGTGTGCAGTGTCTCAGACAGATACACCGCCATCTGTCGGTTCTAATACCTTAGTCGCCTCTTACGACACCTGACGCAATGGGAGGTACTATTCTACTCAGCCGCTACCACACGGCATGACATACCTACATTTCTATATATTACATACATGTTCCGTGAAAAACTTCAGTCTACTTAGTGGTAAAAGTGGAATTTAATAATATGCATATATTTGCTTCCCGTGAACATCTCTTGCTTCCACCATGTTTAAATTTATTATATTCAGAATGTATATATTATATATGTATATATTGAATGTATCCGTAGAATATAAAACGAACCATTTAATATAAATAAATCTTTCTTTCCTTATATCTGCTTAACCAGGAAAATACCTGTGTACCTTCCTACCTTCTACCCTTTTAGGGATGGTTTTGAGATAAGAACTCGGGGTACAATGACGCAGATAGTAGTAATTCTATCTTGTGCGCCAGTGGTCGTTAATTCGATTTCCACCCAGAGCAAATATTTATATGATGATATTTGTGTTTGTTCAGTATCTGGGTATTCAATATATGTATTTAAGTAGTATATTTGTGATTATTCTGTTGTCTAGCGTCCGTAGCACAAGTACTTTAAGCGACTTACCACGGTGTCAATTTCCATTCCCTAGGGAGATCTAAATCTGTTTTGTAGTTTAATCTTAAGTAGACAAACAACAGATGGAGTTCCTTTGATATTCACTGTAAATATTTCACAGAACTTCATATTTTTATAACTAATACTTGAGAACGACATTCCCATAAAAGTTCACAGCGCTAAATCATAAAACGTAGGTACTCAAAAGTAAATACATTCAAAGTAAATACACTGAGATCTTCACACATAAGAGGCTGAGGGGTCACTCCGAGAGGGATATCAAAGGTACAATGCGGTGTTGAGCTAAACCTTGATATTAAAGCGTTCGCATTGTTGCTTGAAAGGTACGCTTCATTCACACCGTACCACCTTCCATCCGTCCGTCTGATTGTCATAGAATAGTTGGGTGACAGACGCGAAATAATCGAGTGCAAGGTGATATCAGTCTCCTGCAATGGGCGCATGACAATACAGAACGCACGTAAATTGTTGAAAATCTCTCAAAAATTTGTCAATGAAAGAAGCTAAGAAAATATACTATTAAATATAGCAGCCGTTAACCATCCACAGCTGAATATAGGCCTCCCCCATAAAGGGGGGGGGGGGGGGGAGGGAGGTTTGCTCATTATTGCCGCGCTGAGCAAGCGTGTTGGCAATCGCAGAGCGCAGCTTTCGCGACGGGGAAAGTGCCGCTATCTGTCGGTTCTGGTACCTTAGTTGCCTCTTACGACACCTTGTACAGGGAGAGGTACTATTCTTTTTTACCGGTACCTCACGGTCAGTTGCCTCTTACGATATCTAGTACAGGGGGAGGCATATTTCAGTCTGTCATAGTGGAAAAATGTTATGTTATGTATCATATCTGATACTCGGCGATCTATAATCTCCGTCCATATTCCCAACAAAGACTCCGGTTGTTTCGACCACCGGCCGCATTGTCCGCTTCCTCGTCGGCCATTGTTATTCTGACAACCTCCCGCAGCCCTCACTTATGTTTGCAGGCTTTCGTATATTTGATTTGAGGGACGCTTTAAGATGGTTTAACTGCTATGTTTCAAATAAGATCATTGGCTGAGCTGTTTTCGTTTATTTGCTCGTTATCAAATAGAAATCAAACAAAGTTAACCTATATTTAGATGAAATTAACAGAAATTCAAGGAAAGGTAACGTTATGAATAAACAACATAAAGTACAAGAAATAGACTATACCTCAAGAATTTACGATAACATGGATGTACGAAATTACCCAGTAAAATTATTGCACGCACCACGCTGCGTAAATCTTTGATAGTACTCGTAACTATTACAGTATATCTGGATGTTAGGAAACATTAAACTGAGGTATACGTTAGTCTGTAATATCAAACAGGAATATGAGGGGATTACACTTAGTATATTTTCGTGCACCACTGAATTACTGTTACCTCGATCTTTGCATACGATACAATTTATATATAATTTATAATATAATAGGTCTATTGTTATTTTATGCGAAACGGTAATTATTCATTCTAAATGTCAAACGTCCAATTCCTTTTCAAAAATAGACAGAGATCAATCGCACTGTACCAGCTAATCTTCACCAGCAGATACGCAACTGATAAACTGCCCTGTGTACGCAAAATTGGAGCATTCAATTAAGAGCAAAACAGCCATGCAATAATTCGATCCAGCACTTTATCCTCGAGACTATAAATCCCCACAGGTGTCCAGCTACCGAGAAGTCTCCAGCCATCTGTCATAGTAAGCCTTGTTTAGAGCGGTAGGTGACTAGGGCGTTCTAACTGGGCATTTAACATGTGCTTGATATACGCTTGAAGATTAAACGGAAATAGAGCATAGGTGATGCTGAAGATGCAGAAATGATTACTATGACGATTTCCTTGAATTTTGTTTCATGTCTTGGTGATCTTTATCATGATTTTTAATGGAACGTTTTGAGTTCACGTTTGAGGTAATATGCATGGAAAATGCTGAATTATATTTTAGGTAATATTGACGCTGCGCTCTGCTATTGCCAACAAGCTTATTAAGCACGGCAATTATAACCAAAAAACCTCCTATTTTGGAGAGGCCTATGTCTAGCAGTGAACCTCCAATAGCAGGCATGATAATGACGATGAATATTTACTAAAAATGATCAACTTGCCCCAGGCTTCGGGCGTGACTTGAACCTACTAGGTACATGATGTCTACATGAGGTAGACCTTATATAATTTCATTGGTATCTCACTTTCACTTATTTCTACCGCTAAATAGCAGTATTGGTGTGCTCCTATCTCAAATATGAGAGAGACAGTGAATTTCCCGGGTAATGTGGCATAATATTCTCAAGTCAAAAGTTTGGCAACACGTTAGTGATATCGTCGTGATATTACGAGCGACAATAGGCTGCAGTGACTCTAACTATAAAGCGGACTGTACGTTGTTTGTCTACCAGGTCTAATAAAAAAAACTGCATTTTTCCCACACTGGGTCTGCACTATTGTTGCGGTACCAAGACCTTAGCAGCCTCGTTGAATTTTCCTAATGTTCTTTTTATTGTTTTCAGAATGATACAAGTTTAACGATCTCGTCTGCTTTTGTGAAGGCGATAGTTAACGAAATTGAAACGTAAAAATGCACATTTCACTAAAATTATAAAAAAAACAAAAGCGACTGTTAATTCGAGCGAGTTTTATTTGTGCAGGTGTCCCAAAAGAAGTTTCCTAAATCAAACGTTTGGTTTCAGTAAATCACGGCAAAAGAGATCATAAACTAGTTTTAATATCACCCACCTTTGTTTGTTCAAACATTGCTATTGGAGCAACCTAGCATTCTAAAGAATCGTCTGTCATCTATATAATAATAAAACGAGATTCTACGTCAGACGCAACATAGTTATCAAAATAAACAATAATACGAGTAAGTGGATCTTCGGTCCTTTGATGTGCATCTACTGAATGATGAGCTGGGTCTTGCTCGATAACTCGCTCATGTCAAAACCACGCCGCTTCATACGTCGACTTAAAAGCGGACAGTATTTTACGACTACTATAAATTATACGAACGCTTAAACCAAACGCGTGTTTAGAAGAAAAAGTATTGTGAGTGCGTGCTATTTCCATTGGTCAGGTAATATCTCGGTTGGAGTGATTTTATGGTGGATGTTAAGGAAGACGCGGAGATTTCGCGAGTGGAAATAGATGAACGGATGGTTTATATTAGTTTTGTGTACTGTCCAGAACGGAGTGCGTTGTTTTGATTGCCGTTACCTGTTTCATCATGCTCGCTGGAAATGGTTATCGTAAATGTTATTCTTTTTTTTATTGTTGAACGGCTTTGCAACGGGCCTTAACTTTTTTCTTTGTTTTGTAGAATGACAAAAGATGTAATATCAGTATTTGAAAGTTACAATTACTATCTTTAACCTATTAATGGTAAAATATAAAGTGCCAATATTTTTCGAATATTTTGTGTATTTTCGTAGGGAACATAAGAATAGAAAATGCAATAAAAAAAAATTGGTTGCCTGTAAAGTCGGTATACGGGCGAAAGTTTTACGTGACAACGACTTTGAGTGGTAAAATAATTTTAATGTGAATATTCATTCGTATAGTAGAAATAAGGATGAAATAATAGTAACAATTTAAAACATTTATTTATACAAAGAATTATATTTAAAACATTAATTTATACAAAGAATCTCGCACTGAATTTCATATTAACAAAATTTTATACCTTTATTACACATACATACGTATTTATATACAAATATACATACAATAACTTGCAATACATTTGCGTAACACACGTCACAATGAGAGCGAGTGAGAGGGACGCGTGCCTCTCATTCGCTCTCATTGTGAGCGCATAACGTGAGCGGAGCGTAACGCAGTTTCTTGTAGTGTCACCCGGCAAACCAATTTATAAGACGTTGTCACGTCAAAAGGAAATAATGTCTTTCCGAAAATTACAGGGGTGTGAGTACAACCTTTGAATTTTCTTACACTGACCGCTTCAATACGAAAATTTTCAATGCATAGCGTTTTCAGGCATTTCTTACATTGTCAATGTACTCTTGAACGACAAAGGACACAACGTCCAACTCCAGCTTGATGTAAGCCTTCGACAACTGATAGAGCCGGGCGCGATTTTCTTTGTACACTTTGAACTACCCAATTTTTATATCTGAAATAATGCACTCGACTCCCTCGAATACATTGTTTGGAGGGATAGTATGCTTGTAGTATTTCACGACAGATTCATAAACAGAAATACAGTCATGAACACTGTACTGTGAAAACTTTTGCGTTAGTTTTTCTGCCAACGGTCGTACCTTGAATATTTTATCGTTCGACGTTAAATAATAAATAATAATAATAATAATAATAAATTCCCACAACATCTCATACATTGACCTGACTCCGTGGTAAGTCGCTTAAAGCACTTGTGTTACGAATGCCAGACAACAGAGGAATCACAAATATACTACTTATATACATATATTTTACACCCATACACAGAGCAAACACAAATATCATCATATAAATATTTGTTCTGGGTGGGAATCGAACCCACGACCCCTGGTGCACAAGACAGGATCACTACCATCTGCGCCATCGGGCCCGTCATCGGCCCGGGTTTTCATGATCCTAGTTTCATTTTCATCATCATCATCATACCAGCCATTGGTAGACCACTGCTGGACATAAGTCTCTCCAAGAATGGAGGTATTTTGCACATAATCGCAGAGCGCAGCTATCGCAACGGGGATGCTGATGCCCATCCCTGCATTTGAGCTTTACTGTTTCGGGTGAATATACCGCCATCTGTCAGTTTTGGTACCTTAGTCGCCTTTTACGACACCTAATAAAAGGGAAGATAATATTGTATTCTGCCGGTACTTTACGGCGCGGTTTCAGTTTATTAATGTATAATTAATTATTTTGCTTGTAATAACTGACTTTGATGTATAGTTTATATTAAAAAAAGGAAAATACATTATATTAAGAACTAATTTCTAAAAAATATCAAATTTCATACACGGTAAGTGTTGATATTTTGTTGATACAACGCAGTTTGTTGATACCACGCAGTTTGTTGATACAACTTCACCTGACACTTTCTACAAAAAAAATAACGCACTGCCCGCGTATTATTTAACAATTTACCTGGGCATATATCTTATAATAAATTCAGTTCAAATAGTTATCATCAAAAACTATAATAATAGCTCTATGATTTACACAATAAAAACTACATGTACACAAATCACATTAACTTTTAATAGGTTAATTAATTTATAGTTGTTATTGTTGCACGTTTGTGACAGTGACTTGTAATCTGGCAGTGCTGCGATGTTGGCCTTGGTTCTTGATCCTCTTCTCGTTATTATAAGCTCATAAGTTAGTCTAACAATTTACAATCACTGATGCTGATCAAAAATGAGATAGATATATTTATATAAATAAGCAGCACCAGTCAATAGTAATGCTACAATCAAATGAACTTAACGTCTGAATATGACAACAGTCTCATACATTTTTGTTTGCGTCAAATATTTAATTCTGCTGTATGGTTATATTACGAACCATTATTTGCTTTTTCAATGTCCAACACTGGAGTCATTGACTACAGTATGAAAGTAGGTGTACACTTGTGCTATTCTATCTCCTGATGCGGTTTCACAAAATATAGGTACTTTTAAATTTGCTCGAGCCGTGTCACAATTGTTAATGTAAAAAAAAGATAATCGTAGACAGGAGTTAGCGGCACAAGCTTTACGCATATTGCAGACTCCACTAGGTATGTGTTCCTATTGAAAAATATTTTTTTAAATATAAATTATTATTATTTTCTATACTAATATTATAAAGCGGAAGATTTTGTTTGTTTGTTTGTTTAAACGCGCTGATCTCAGGATCTACTGGCCCGATTTGAATAATTCTTTTTTTGTTGTATAGTCCATTTATAGAGAAAGGCTTAAGTCTATATAACATTACGCTGAGATCAAAAGGAGCGAAGCGTCAGTGAGAAATGTTGCAAAAACGGGGAAAATTATTCACATTTGAGGTCTTTCGTCGCATGCGCTGCATAAAGGATTTAAGTTATTCAAAAACTATGTATGAAAGAATTATTTCTTCTCAATAATAAAAAATAAGTCCGCGTTAGTATATGTCTATTTCTCAAGATCTACTCATAATAACATTATTTGTCGAAGAAGGCTTGCTACCATTATAATGTGCAAGCAGGCCGCGCGGCGGCGGGTGAGGGGGAGGCGGGCCTCGCCCCACTGCCGTGCTTACCTCTACCACTTGCGAGTGTATCTTTGCGAGGTACCATGCCGCGCGGCTCAGACGCGTAGTCGGCTCCCTACGGTACGGTTGAATAGCGTGCTTTATTTTAAACAATAGTAAAAATATAATTTATGCCGAAGTACTTTGACCCATTATTTTAAAAACATTATATTTTTACATATTATTTGAAAACAATCTTGTTCACGATTATACAATAACATAAACCAACGCGAGCAATCAAAAAATAATTTCGATACAGTTTTCGATAACCACGTGAACGAAGTCGCGGGCACAGCTAATTACAAATATATACATTTATATTTGTAACTGAAAAGTCCTATATATATTGTATATAGAACTTTTCGGTTAATTATGCTACTGAAATGAATTTAATTGTGCTGCAGAATAGAGCTATTTATGCTATTTACAAAAAGAGACTCTGAAAGATACATAACATACATTATATTATACATTACTTTAGCACGTTAAAGAAAATTGTGACATACACAATGTTAGTACGTGAAATAAACATAAGCTTGCAGTGCTCATCACATGGCTTTATAAATAATATAGAATAGTACCTCCCTCTGTACCTGGTGTCGTAAGACGCAAATAAGGTACCAGAACCAATAGATGGTGACATATTCATCCGAGACAGTGTAGCTAATGCATAGGGTGGGGATGATCAGCAGCATTCCCGTCGCGAAAGCTGCGCTCTGCGATTGCCAATACGCTTGCCCAGCGCGGCAATTATGGGCAAAATTCCTCCTTTCTTGGAGAAGCTTTTGTCCAGCAGTGGACTTCTAAAATTGTTATAACGATGGTGATGATTCACATACGCTTTGTAATTTGTTTATTAAACTAAATACCTAAAAAAATATAGAGTCACTCTTCATGTTTTAAGCCTTTGCTTTGTATGACCTTCGCTTAAGACTAGCGTATCCCACTATATGTAGGTATGTATGTAAAAAGAAATTGAACGTCAAATGTGTAAATTGAATGTCAAATACCACTGTGGCTTTTACAAAGGCATTCGCGTATTCCAAAGAGCTCTACAAAAGTGTTAACTTTAGGTCGGTGAGTCACATCATCGTCGCAATGCTTCTATTAACCTGGTCCCGTGTTCTAATATACGGCGCGACCTATTCCAGTGATGTCGCAACACTGTGGCGGCTGTCTGCCGACTTGATTTACAAACTATCAGCGAAGGGTAAGACAAACAATTAGTGTGTGCGTCCGCCTGACCACGCGTCAATGGTGCGTTCTCAAATAACGAGGTACAATGAGTGATCTGGTGGTGACTACCATCGGCGTTCAGATTTGGGACAGTGGGGGAATTGTATTTTTCTGTTTGATAAGACTATTTCAATGCCGTGAGATACCGGCGGAGTGGAATAGTACCTCCCACTGCACTAGGTGTAAGATGCCAGAACCGACAGATGGCGGTATCCAACCGAAACAGTGCAGCTCACGCTTACCCAGCGTGGTAATTATAGGTAAATAACCTCCTTTCTTGGAGAGGCCTATGTCTAGCAGTGGACTTTCATGGATGATTCCAAGGTTTAGTTGTTTTTAACATATGTTTATTAGCTTTGGTACTGGAATATCCGGTGCTGCTCTTGTCTTGAGCGTTAAGGTTCGTGGAACCGATCCCCACGCAGATACTTATATCTGTGTGTCAAAGAAGTGTATGTATTTTAGTACTATATTTGTGATTACTCTGTTGACGACGGCCACACAAGCATTCGCTTTTTTCGTGACAATTCAATTTAACCACTTGTGTTACGGACATCAGACAACAGAGGAATCACAAATATACTGTGATTTCTCTTTTTTTCTTGAAGCGACTTATTACGGAATTAGGTCAATGTAAGAGATGTTGTGGAATTGTGGAATATGTCTTATTTAAGTTGAATTTTATGTAAGAATAGATAAAGGGATACGTTATGTTCCTAACTACGTTTTATAACCTTTCCGTGGCAACCTATAAATTTCGGTAATGCCTAGATATGTATACCACCGTCCCACTATTTCTTTAGCTTTTACAGGCGTGTTGTTGGTTGTCGTGATAAATAAAAAGATGAACAAATAAAATCTTAAAAATTCTCCAAACTTCTGCAGAGAATCGTGCACTTTCTAATCATATGAGCGTAAACACTATACCAAGCCAGTGTCGACTGTCGACGGCCTGTCCAAAGTGACGAGTAGGACCACTTCCCCGTACCGTATTTATATCTACACCGTTTAATCAAGGTGTCGGGTCTGTGGGGGGAGGGGCGCGGGTCGCGGGCCGCGGGGGCCTCCGCGTGTAATTAAGGTGCAGGTTGACACATGACAAATTGTCGGTAGGCGGCCGACAGACGTTGATTTGCGTAGAAGTGGCACTATGGTTACACCTTTCTTAATGGTCACGCTTGACGCGTTGATTAATTATTAATAACTCGCACATTTCATACATCGAGCTGACTCCAAATAAAATCGATTAAAATGGTGTTATGGACATCACAAAATAGACGAATCACAAATATAATACATAAACTCACATTTTTAACACCCAGACACAGAACAAATACAAATTGCATCATATAAATGTTTGTCCTAGGTGAAGATCGCACTTACGACCCTTGACGTCAAATACAAATATCAAATTTATTACGTTTTTTTATAAACAAATGTTTATAGAAATATAAATTGTACTTGTATGTTACACATTGTTACAACTTTGAACTTTGAATGAACAACAACTTTGTTGTTTTGTGATGACAGTGATGAAAGTTGATGAATGTTGTTGTTATACATTGTCGATTTTTAAAGGTTCACAATTGAATGCGCTTGCAAATGTAAATACTAGAAACATCAGCAACTATATATTTTGTATGATAGATGTAAAAGAACCAAGATTCTGTATAACAAACAAACAATTTGTGCAACGGAAAATCCCTTTCCAAAAAGATATTTCCTATTCTCATCAAGAACATATTCTTGTAACTCAAATCAATTTATTTTTTATTACCTACGTTATTAAGTAATTTGTTTATTTACATATAATATATGTAAATAGAAATGCAAGTCATGATGTAGAAGACTCACTATTTACCAAAAAAATAAATGGGACGAGTATGTGTAAATTCATAAAATAACTTTTATATAATATTAAAAACAATAAATCACCTTGAAAAATAAATGCACACTTGATATTTTCATAACAAAATGAATTTAAAAGCCAACCAGAAACAAACAACACCGTTGGCCCAAATATAATAGCCATTGTAATATAAAACATCAGAATCGCCGTCGGTGACCGTGTCAAACGATTTGTCACGTCGACGCACGATTTCCCGTTGTTGCCGGCGTTGGCCGATTGATTTACGCGCGCCCACTTCTAGCACTATATTTTGGTCTATGGTTTTGCGAACCGGTCTGTTTTGGCTCACCAGTGGTCCAATTGAACATATTTTGTAGCTTTTACAATTATAAATGTCAGTTTAAATGTGCTCTCTTTACTTTGTTCGTTTGTAAGCAGTTGTGAGTACTTTCAGAGTGTTGCACATTAGATTTCAAATCAGAATTTGAATTTGAACTTTATCACGGAATCATATATAATGTTGTAGGATTTTTTTTTTGTCGATATACAATATTATTATAAATATCATATCGGCAACCCAAAGTCCACTGTTGGACATAAACCTCTTTAAGTAATTAATTTTATAACAAATTAATAGAACCAGTTGCATGCGGCCTGCGTCCAGGGCTTTCCTACGGTTTTAGTCAGATCGTTTATTCACCTTGAGTGTGGATAGGTAGACTGGACATGTTTCACAATACGTGGTCTTTATCCTAGAACCATACGACTCAATCGTCCATCGGTTCTGCGTGCTAACTATCACTTCAACATGCTAATCCATTATAATTTTTTTATTTATGTAGTCGAAGGCGAAACAAATATTTGTTCAGTTTACTTATTTGTGTTAACTGGTATTTCCCTAATTCTGAAAAGAGCAAATGCGAAGTGGCCCAGGTGAATGAAAATGTTATTTTATTTATTTTCCCATTCCAGCGTTAATATAACGAGCATGATACCTACGACAATGGCGGATTTTTTCATTTAAAACATCAAGGGAGTTACGTCATCCAATTTGTCATGTTGACGCACGGTTTCCCGTTGGAATCGTGGAATTGATTTACGGGTACGCCTGTTCTATCACTATATTATAATCTATGGTAGACTAGGACTTTCCCGTTTGTTATGCGAAATGATATAGCATATTCGCTTTGAAATTTAAATTACTTAATGCGTGATAGGCTAAATTTTTTTTTATATTAAAATCCGAAGAGTTGATCAAATGTGACTCGGTATTAACCTAAAAATGTTAAAACCTACATTACAATACAGATAAATTTAATATAGCAGATAATTTGGAAGGTAAGGAAATAAATAAAGACGATTTTTTTTTTACTGAAAAAAGTTATACGTTGACAGCTGCGGTAGTATTAACTGTGATACAGTACAGACTGTATACCAGTCATTATTTATTTTTGCTGGCTGTGTCATCACCCGCCTTTATTGACAAAAATCCTACAATAATTATTTGTTCTAAATTTTAATCATGTAATTTAACTTTTATTTGTGTTTTTATATGGCATAGCGCTGAAATAAATAAATTGAATCGCCTCCATGAACTGAACAAGAACAGCCTGATGTTACCAACTACCTACCAAAACTTTTAAATTTTTACCAGTATAAAAAATGAGATCAGGGTGTTCTTTTTAAATAAAGAAGTCAGCAAACAAGCATACGGTCCATTTGATGGTAAACGTGACCTCAGCTTGCAGACGCTCGTGTCATCACAGAGATATCAATTGCGTGTCGCCAGCCCTGTAAAATGAAGATACTGTCACATTTACCTAGTAATTTCTGTAATGTTAACACTGCTATTTAGCTATACGAATAGGTGAGACTGAGGTACCAATGCAGACGACGGCCAGGTACCAGAAAGGTCTGCCTCATTTCGATTACCAAATAAACTGAATAAACAATTTTTCAAGGTTAATACAGTATGAACAACAAATATAATTGAAGAAAGTGTCCACTATGATGAACGATCATGGTTAACTATATTGAAAGGAGAGATTTCTAGTCTGGAAAACAAATTACAGCTGATTATTAGATTTTTTATACGAATTTATGATAGGAATGACCAAATCACATACCTGAGTATCTTAGATAGTCTGTTTATAAATAGGAGCTCACACAACATCTTAAATAGTATCCTTACTCTTTGCTAAGTTGCTTTTAGCACTTGTGCTGCATCAGACAACTGGAGAAGTGCCCTATGTAATATTTTAATAAATACTTTAACATGCAAAAATTGAAAAAAATAGATCTTGTCATATAAATGTTTGTCCTAGTTGGCAATCGAACTCACGACCCTTGGTGCATAAGATAGAGTCACAACCATTAGCACCAATGAGTCCGTTGGCTTTAGAAAATACAATTACAGCAGTGCAACCATGAGATCTCAACAAAGAAGCATGGGATTAGTTAGTTAACCCATTAGCGACATGATATGATTAACGCAATCGTCCCTTAGTAAAAATTTCCAGGGCAACATTTAATGGCGGTCATATAACGAACAGACGACAGACCGACTTGCTGCCTATAAACCAGATGTCATAGAACCGCTTTGATGTTCCAAAATATTTACAAACTTAATTATACGTTCACTTGTACGCTGACCAGTCGGGTCATTGCGTGGTCGTATCATTTAAAATGACATCTGGAATCTGCTTTCTGTGCCATGAGGATTCGTTGTTCATTCTTGAGGAGTTTATAGTCTTCTTAACTAACTTCAGGTGTAAGGAATACGATGATATTATACTTAATGATACGATTATACTACCAGAACATTGGTTTCTAATAATTCTTAAGTGACTGATACCATATCACATAAAGAAAAAAAAACAATGCCTTTCTACAGATATTATATTCTTCTTTGATTTTTTTTCTATGATACTCAGGTATGTGTCTTGGTCACGCCTATCATAAATGGTTTATTTGCCATGAGGTACAGGCAGAGCAGAATAGTACATCCTTCTATACCAGGTGTCGTAAATGACGACTTCGGTACCAGAACCGACAGATGGCGGTATATCTGACGCATCGTAGCTCAAATACACAGAGAAGGGATGGGCAGCAGCATCCCCGTCGTAAAAGCTGCGATCTACGATTGCCAACACGCTTGCCTAGCGCGGCAATTATTGGCAAAATTCCCCCTTTCCTTGGGGAGGCCTATGTCCAGCAATAGCTGTAACGATGATTTGTAACTCAGACCAGAAACCTATTCCTAACGTAATAGTTAACCATGATCGTTCATCGAAGTGGACGCTTTCTACAATTATATTTATTGTGAGTACTGTATTAACCTTGAGAAGTAGTTTATTTGTTTTTTTTTTGGTTGTCTATATGAGGCAGACCTCTTAAAAATGTCACCTGCAGTGGTACCTCACTTATTTATATTTCTATCGCCAAATAGACTGCTTTCACCAAGCTCTCTTACGTAAGGTAATTGTAAAATACTGTGTTTATTTGCAACGACATCATCATCATATCATCCATTAGAAATCTACTGCTAGACATAGGGCTTCCTTAAAAGTGGGAAATTTGCCCATAGTTGTCTTGCTGGGACGCTGCCACCTGCAGCTGCTGATACATGCGGTACTACTCTCGACTCTTACGACACATGGTATAGGGGGAGGGGGGTAGTACTATTCTACTTTGTCGGTACCTCACGTCATTTCGACATTTTATATTCGTATTGTCGTAGGTACAAAGTATATATATATATATATATATATATATATATATATATATATATATATATATATATAGTTATAATCGGAACGTGGATATATGTGATCCCAGGATAGAACAACATGAGCGAATCCACGGGTAGCATCTAGTATTAGAATATAACGATGTTTACATGCGGCGATCGTGCTCGCTTATGGGGGTTCGCTTCCCGGATCGTAACTCCACTTTAATAGGTCATTCGCCAAGCGGATTTGTGCCCTAGATTTTTAGTTACGGATTAACTGATTAGCCAAGATAAAGATGCTACTTAGACGATATTACGGCATTCTAATTCTGGCGAAGGTGATGTGAGGGATTAAAAAGCGTGTCGTTATTACAATCGTAAAAGAGAACGGTCAGTGTGTGAGAATAAATTTCTTTTAGTACCCTTTAAATTCCATTAAAGCCGGCGGTAACCTGACATGTGGATTACGTTTTAATTTGTACTCTTGCTTCTGAAATATTTAGGTAGTATCATCATCATACCAGCCATTGGAAGTCAACTGCTGGACATAGGCCTCTCCAAAAAAGGTGATTTTTTGCCCATAATTGCTGCGCTAGGCAAGCGTGGTGGCAACTGCAGAGCGCAGCTATCGCGGCGAAGATGCTGCTGCCCAACCCCGCCCTGTGGATTTTAGCTGCACTGTTTCGGATGGATATACCGCCATCTGTCAGTTCTGGTACTTTATACGCCTCTTACAACATCTAATGCCGTTGGAGATACTATTTTATTCTGCCAGTACCTCACGGCACTAATAATAATAATAATAAATTCCCACAACATCTCATACATTGACCTGACTCCGTGGTAAGTCGCTTAAAGCACTTGTGTAACGGACGCCAGACAACAGAGGAATCACAAATATACTACTTAAATACATATATTTTACACCCATACACAGAGCAAACACAAATATCATCATATAAATATTTGTTCTGGGTGGGAATCGAACCCACGACCCCTGGTGCACAAGACAGGATCACTGCCATCTGCGCCATCGGGCCCGTCAGGCTAGGTAGGATAGCACATTTAAATTGTGAACAGGAAGTTTTCCGTTTTGTATAATTTTTTTTTCAAGTGACTGATTACCAAGATTTCGTAAGATTTTATTTAGTGACTTCTGAAACCATCTTAATTTCACAATCACATTTTTGTCTCTAAATAGGCTTCAGAGACACTTTCAATTAGTTTAGCATCTATAAATGCCTACTTCTATCGATTACCTTTTAGGTAATATTATATTATAAACTTCATCTTTACTTTGCTTAATGTTGATGATTAGATTGAACATTTATTTACCAATTTTTTTTAATAACTATTTCATCTCTAGTTGAATTCTTAGATCCAACCTGAAATTGAACTCTATCACCCGCTACATATGGTTCAATATTGGCAGAATAAATTTTCAATATAACATCTTCTATTTGGTCATGGTCAACATCATCAATCAATCGGTGATTCCATTTAGAAATAGCTTTAGAAAAGAATTAGTGTAAAATATTAAAACACTGTTCCCAGATTCCACTGATTCACGACCAGTCCAATTTTTCCAGCCGCATTTTTGCCTATTATTTGCGAACATCTTTATATCAAAGCCCAGATTCGGGTCGCAAAAGTGTCGTCTGAACATAACTTGTTATTATAAATGTGGTTCTTGATCAAAACGATACTGGGCATATAGATGTCAGCAATAAGGTGCGCTGCTGTGTGATTATAATAAAACTGTGGAAGTAACGAGGTGGGCATGTTCGGTTATTTCGGGAGAGAGCACCGTTTAGAGCTGACGATTTATAATGAACACTCGTTACTTGCTTAAATATTCTCTCAACTTGGTTTACCAAAAATTTTAATCGATCAAGCTGACCTTTCGAAAAAGAAACATATTTTAAAATTGCGAATTAAAATAGCGTAATTGTCATTATTGCAAAAATATTTATTTAAGAAATGCTCTCTTATCTATAACAGTTGTGTGTCAATCTTATAAATGATATTAACACGTTAATGTTAGAAGACAATGTTTTGTAATAGTATTTCGATTTAAAAACATTTTGTCTTCTAACATTTATATAAACTATTAGTTAAACGTTTTGAAAACAATATGTAGTTGAAGTAGAAACATAAATAAAAAGAAATATAATATATTAGGTAGACCTCTTAGAAATGTCCTCTGCATTAGTACCTCAATTTCACCAATTTTTTTCGCTATATAGCAGTGTTCGCATTGCTGTGTTCCGGTTTGAAGAGTGAGAGAGGCAATGAAACTACAGGGTTAATGTGACACAGTTTTTTCAGTTCACACGGTTGGACACGCTAATGATATCTTTGTACCCTGAAGTCTTTTTCATGACATTATCAACTAGTGCCTTGTTAAGTCTAGCGTATATAATATTTTCAGAGTCAAATATTAATCAAGTCGTGTCGGCATCGCATCCTCTAAAATCCGAGACACATCGGACGTGATGTTAAGCGGAAGTCTTCAGTATCAAAGTTACCTGGACTAAATTGGGAATTATAAATAGACTTTTATACGGAACTCCATATAATTTACTTTAACGCTTTATACAAGCGTCATGTAAACGGAACAAAGAAGAACTGTGAAATCATAGTTTGTTCTTATTTTGACATATTAAAGAACTAGTCTCCCGCCTGTGACTTTGACCGCAAGGTCTTTTCCTCATATATCCCTGAGAATCTATTGTTATTCCGAGAAGAAGTCTATGTCGTTCCTGTCGTCCATATAAAATGTGCAAAACTAAGCACTGATTTCATAGAAAAAAATAAAAATGCACATCAATCTATCAAGAACATGTTTGTAGGATAGATCATAACTTGTGTTAATATAATCTATTAATAACTTCTATGCCAAATTTTATTCTGATATGTTCAGCTTTTCCGGCATGAAAGAGTAACATACATACATCCAAAAACATCTATACTCATAAACATTTGCGTTTATATTATTATTAAGGATTCATATATTCTCTAGACAGTAGTTTTCCAAAGTTCGTCAGCATTAGTACATCATTTTCTCCCATTTCTGTTTTCTGATTTAAAGGGCGAGAGAGACAGTGAAATTATTGGCTAATGTGACATAGTATGTTTGGCGACAAGCTAGTGATATACTATAAGTTCCAGTATATGTGTCTCATAAATAAATCTATATAATTATCTTTTAGTTTATACATTATAAAACAAAACAGGAATTTAATTAATTGTGTTACAATAAATTTTACTTTTAATTTGTTACAATTATGACGGGCCTGATGGCGCAGATGGTAGTGATTCTGTCTTGTCGTGCGCCAAAGGTTGTAATTTCGATCCCGATCCAGGACAAATATTTATATGATGATTTTTATATTTAATAATAATAATAAATTCCCAAAACATCTCATATATTGACCTGACTCCGTGGTAAGTCGCTTAAAGCACTTGTGTTACGGATGCTAGACAACAGAGGAATCGCAAATATACTACTTAAATACATATATTTTACACCCATACACAGAGCAAACACAAATATCATCATATAAATATTTGCTCTGGGTGGGAATCGAACCCACGACCCCTGGTGCACAAGACAGGATCACTACCATCTGCGCCATCGGGCCCGTCAAGTTTGTTTCGAGTCTGGTTAAATATGCGTATTTAAGTAGTATATTTTTTAATACCTCTGTTGTCTTATGTCCGTAGCACAAGTGTTTTTAGCGACTTGCCACGGAGTCAGGTCGGAGTCAAAAATAATAATAATATTAAATTCAGACAACATTTAATACATATACCTGACTCTGAAATAAGTAGCTTAAAGCATTTTTATAGATATGCGACAGTTTAGGAATTACACAAAACGAACATACTATTCTATAACGCACATAATTGTTTGTCCTGAGCGGGAATCTAACTTACAACTGTTGGTGCATAAGGAAGGGACTATACCTAGTATATCATAACAGGTATATATTTTGTGACAGCATAACGAAGCGTCCGGTGATTTACATCATTTATGACACGCCTGTCAACTGTCCTGTCGAAAAGTAATTTGTTTTAATCTACTTGACTTTTAAGCATAACACTCCAAAAACAATCAATCATTTGACAACCCACTACCACTAGAACAGAACCGAAATTCGTGACCTATAAAATAAGCGAATATCTACTTAAAAATTTTTTAATGAACTTTCAAAAGCACCTGAGCGTAATGAGGTTACTGTCACCATAATTTCACCGCTGTTTCATAGTGATTAAAAAAAGAATTTAGGTAACAAAACATCTTTCATGTTGATTTTTAGGATTATAGACCTTCAGCGCTAATTAATAGAATTTACTTTCAAACTGTGAGTCGATAGTTCAAGTCGTTTACGTATTTTGGCAACGCCTGTGCGACATAGAATGTAAATTGATTTAAAATATTTTCAGATTTTATTCAGGTCTAGTGTTTAATGAATATTTTAAGCGACATACAGGAAAAGTAGCTAGGTCATAGTTTGCTATATTGCAACGTCAAATGGTGATACAATAATGTACATAAAATGAGAAGCTGACTGTCCGACTGACCTTTTACCCCCTAAGGCGGTAAAACCAGGGTGCAAAGTTTGTATGAAAATTAACTGTTTTTAAAGTTATTGAAATCCGGTATAAAGGTTTTCCGTTGAAAATCATAAAGTGTGTGAAAAATATCTTTTTAAAAATCATCCCTTAAGGGGGTAAAATAGGAGTGCAAAGCTAGTATCAAAGTACTACAATTTAACGCGGGGCACTGCTAGTAGGTATATTGTAAATGCAAAAATTTGAGAACATGGATGTATGCATGATATAGTTTCACTCCGGATAGCTAAGTAGATCTGGATGAAATTTAGCCCAAAAACTGTTAATTGCGTGGAATAACATAATATGTGCTTATTTTTTAACATAAAATCTTCTCGTAGAATAATTCTGGCTTAATAATTTTCTCTAAGGTGTGGAAACGACTTTTTTAATAGTTTAGCTGTCAAGAATCGGCTGATTTTTTCTCGGAATAACAAAAGTTCCTAGGTTAGTTTTTACGTACCGGCAGAGTACAATAGTTCCTCCCGTTCGACCAGGTGCTGTAAGAAGGAACTTAGTTACTAAAACCGACAAATGGCGGTATAATATCCATCCGCAACAGTGTAGCTTAAATGCACTGAGTGGAGATGGGCAGACGCTTGCCCAGCGCGGCAATTATGAGCAAAATTACCTCTTTCTCTTGGAGGCCTTCCACCACTAAACTTCCAATGGCTGATATGATGATCATGATGATGCTGAAATAACTGTTCGTTTCGATCATATTTACAGTAAATTCCAGTCTATAACGCAACATGGAATACACGTGGTGTTCTTCATTAAAGAGGTCATATTGTATATGGATTAAACTGTATCCGCGAACATGAAAACAATTGCCCCAAATCACAACATTATTTCAGACAAGTCAACACGACGCAGATTTCCTGTCTACCTGCATCATCGTATGATTTATCTGAATGTGAAAATAGTAAGGAATTCTATTATTTTTTCTTATTATAGGTTAAATCAAGAGACAAGCATACAGTCCGCTTGATAGCAAACGTTGCAGCAGTCTATTGACGCTCGTAATATCACTAGCACTTGCCAACCTTGTGACTTGAAGATATGTAAACACTGCTATTTGAAGGTAGAAATACGTAAGAGTGAAATACCAATGCCTTTCGTATGAGGTCAACCTCTAGTAAATATCTTTATTTATTTATTTACAACATTAACTTACAGTAGTCTTACGCATGAATAGTTTAAATCCTATACAAGTAATAAAACAATAAGTAAAAGTCAATTACATACAAAGTAGAAGAAAAAGCTCAAAAAGAATTTCAAAGAAGTAAGTAGTAAAAAAGTAAGTAAAGAAATATTAGGCTGACCGCGTTAGAAAGAAAGCATGAGTTTTATCATCATTATCATCACAAAAAATCTATAGAAGTAAGTAGTAAAAAGGAAAATACTTATATCAGGCTGACCGCGTTGAAAAAGAGGCATAAGATTCATCATTATTATTGCAACCGTTGAATATCCACTGCTGGAAATAGGCTTCCTCAAAAAATAGGGACCTTTGCCCATAATCGCAGAGGGAATCTTGGCACTTATCCCCACTCTGCTAGGTATATTTGAGCTACGTTGGTACGGTTAGATATCTCCTTAACTTTTGGTACCGGAATCCGGTTCTTAAAAATAAGTGTGTTTAATTTTTTATATTTATGGTTGTCTTTTTATTAGACTAGATTGACAAACAAGATTTGAACAAGATTGACAAATAATACACGTGATAGTAAGCGTTAACGTACCCTGAAGAGGCTCGTAATATCATAAGGATAGAAGTTTTTTCATTTGACTAGATATTGAAGGAAAAATGTCCACCAGGACCTTAAATTTCTCAAAGATTTTGTTTCTTAAGACTGTGGATAATTTGGTACCAAAAATTTCAATCTAAGAAAGATATCAGGAGCAGCCAATTCTTAAAAGTGACTACGATAAATAGTACCTTTATATTATCATTTATTATACTAGAGGAATTTATTACAATATTAATACATACTTTTTATTATTCTAAAAAAATTATGCAAACCATAAAAGAGACATGTACGACCCAAAGGTCCCCAGAATTCTTGTAGCATTTCCACGCTGCACAGCCAGCGAGATTCTCGCATCAGAAAAGCCCCGGAGCGGTAGTTCAATCCCCGGTCCACCAAACGCCTACCTAATTCTTTGATAAAGAAGTTTCCTTCTTTATGCCACACTCCACGATATAGAATAAAAATAAAATTTACAGACAACATTAAAAAAGAGATCATTTAAAAACACCGTTCGAAGTTGAAACGAGAATGTTACGCGTGAAATGTTAAAATTTCAACACGATTTTCCTGTTGCGAAGAACAAAATAATTATATTGTTTCAACCTGTCTCTTCCCACCTTGGCGGTCATCGTTATTTCTGTACTTCGTATGTTTTGTCTATGCCTCGTCTACAAGCGTTATTTCAGTCTTCAATGAGATCTCCAGCGGCGAATTAATTGTCCCACATGTTCTTAATATGGTTTACGAACGTAATTAAAATATAAATAGCATCTTGTTATTCGCGGAATGCAAGGTATTTGCTTTAAGTTGTTTGTTTTTTTCCGATTTATTTTAATATATTGGTTATGTGTTTATGGCTTCGAATATGAACAAGTACATTTAGTATAATTATTGTTATAACAATAAACTTCGCTTTAATTTTAGGGTTTGAACTCATAAATTACATACTTAAGTCAACACTCATTTTTATTGATGTAAATCATTTAGATCTCAATGGCTTACATTAAATATATTCACTGGATATTAATATTGAAGGTTTTATTTGTTGTAAAGTTCTTCTCTTGAAAACTCTAAGAATAAATAGATTATATTATCAACGCTGTGTACTAGTAACATCTTATAAGGGTTTTCATATGAGACCGTTGTCAGTACCTATCTTAGATATAACCAAACAAATAATTGTGGTTATATTTATTCGATTATATTATATTTCTTTAGTTATCCTCATCATCAACATATCAGCAAGAAGACGTCCTCTGCTGAACATAGGCCTCCCCAAGTAATCTCCAATAGAACCTGTTGTATGCGGCCATCCATGCTGTCCATCTTGCAGGTGGACGCCCAATGCCACGCTTGCCGGTTCGTGGTCTCCATTCCAGAACCTCACGACTCCATCAGTTATCGATATTGCATACTAAGTGCCCACTGCCACTTCAACTTACTAATGCACTGAGCGTATACGGTGTTAACTTAGGTTCTAGTACGAATCTCCTCATTCCTGATTCATCTATAGTTATAACTATGTAATATATAGATAAAACAAAACAAAGCTGACTGTTTAATGACCGCGCCATTCACTTTCTAGATACCATGATACTTACTCCATATAACTAAATGTTGATGAGAGGTGATCACGCGAGCTATAAACCTTTGTCCCCGGAAACGGATGTTTGCCACTAAGCCTAAAGGGCTGGCTCTTTACTGGCCTGCTTTTAGCTAACTGCTCTACATTTGAAATTAATGAACAGAAAAGCATGGAGGTGGACTCTATTGTTTGATAGAGTTTCACCTATTTAAGAGGTTGACCTGTTTAATCTGAAGACGCATTAGGTGGTAGAAAAGACTTCACAATAAACATCTTTGTACCGTTCTATTGTTTACCCTCTGGAGTGTTGTCTGGTATAGTTGATACAAGACTACCCTTAGTGATCAGGTCTTAGCGATTCAGTACTTCTTCAGAGCCATATCTGTTAATTTATTGTAAACGTAATTTAGTAGAGTTTGACCTCGTATAAAGGTCATTTGCATTGGTATCGTAGCATTGCTGTGTTGCCTGCCTGAACGGTGACAGAGAGTTAATTTACTAGATAATGTGACATAATATCTAAAACGTCACAATTTTCGCAATGCATAAATGATATCCTTGTGATATTAAGAGCGTCAATAGGCTGCAGTGACGCTTACAATATGGACTGTATGCTTGTTTGTCGATCTGGCCTAACAAAAAGCCTTTGTGTCTAACATTAGTCTCTAACCTGAAATGTAAGAAGCACCGATATTTAAAAAAAACACGCCATCAAAATCCGTTGAAATTAAAATCTAACCATTTTATAGCATTACGAATTTATTTTCTCTCCAAATATATTACTTGTTAAATCCACATGTCCTCAAAGACCCTTAGCGGCGCGGATAAAAACAAGATGGCAGTTTTAATTCATTAAAAGCTACCCGCGACCCCCGGAGATTTCCACCGTCATCCGATTAACATACAAATGTACACCACTTGGGGAAAATAGGTAAATAAAAACTCAATCGGTACGCCATTAACCGTGCCGTGGTAGGGGTGGCATTGGTTTTGGGGTTGTTAAAGAGACATACGATTCTTACGACCCCGTGTTTACCAACATTGTTCAAGAACTTTAGTCGAACACTTCTTTGAGAACGTCGGAAATGTTTGCAAAAAATAATGAAAAAGTAGAAAAGGCAAATTAAGAATGAAGAGATATCACCGTTTTATTTTCATTATTATCATATAGTTTCATCGCAAGTAATTGCTATTCACACAGGTATATTTAGTATATTTACTTTAGTACCTCCCTTTTACCTATTTCTAGCGTCAAATAGCAGTGTTCACATTGCTGTGTTCAAATTTGTAGGATGAGAGAGACAGTGAAATTACTGGGTAATGTGACACAGCCTCTAAGGCATGGATGGCAACGCGCTAGTGATATCCTTATGATATTACAAACATCTATAAGCTGCCGCGACGCTTATTATCACGTGGACTGCACGCTTGTTTGACGATCTGGTCGAATAAAAATAAATAAAATAAATCATTAACAAAAAAATTACTTCGTCTCTTTTATCTCTTATATAATTGAAAAATAATTAACTCTATTATTTTATAACCCTATAATATAAAATCGAAAATTGTTTTCAAATACAACTGACTGCATTCCTTGTTTCAATACACCGACGTACAAATACTAAGTATTTCAAATGCATGCGATGAAAGTCATTTAAAAGTTTTTTTTTCATAGCTTGGTTAACATGATAGAATGAAATAAATATTCATGACGTAATCAAACACAAATGCAAAGCAAACAGTAAAGGAATGGCTCTTGACATTGGACTACAACAAAACAGAAGAATTGCTAACAATATTATGGACTGGACTATATTTATTATTAATATTATTATGATTTTTTATATATAATATATTATAGCATTATATACACAGCATAACTTCAAATTCTATGTATTCTAGAGATATATTTGTTTAGGTAATATTGACGCAAATAATATGTAAACCTTGTATTATATTAAACCATAAACACACACATTCATCTCACCTACATGCATATTACAGAGCACAAGTGCCTATAAAAACAGGCTAGACCTAACTAGATTAAGTACTTAAGCATAAAAACGTGCTTCAGTTTAAGTTTCCTTTTGTTGAATAAATTTATTATTATTATTATTAGTACATTTTGATGCATCTTGTCGGGTAATATAATTATTTACCCATTTCAAAACCATTACAAATTTCCATTGAAATTTTATTAGGGATTTCTATATTTTTATAGTAAAAAATATAGCCTTCGTTACATGGGAATAATGCACCATTCTATTAATGTAATAATTTTCGAAATTCGAATAGTAGTTATTGAATTTATTCGTGCTAGTTTCATTATAATCTTCTTACCAGCCATTGGAAGTCAACAGCTGGACATAGGCCTACTCAAGAAAGGGGGAATTTTTCCCATAATTGTTGCGCTGTGCAAGTGCCCAGTGCCTATGCTTGCGTTGTGCATTTGAGCTACACTGTTTTAGATGGGTTTCGATACCTGGTAAAGAAAGAGGTACTATTCTACTCAACCGGTACCTCACGGCTAACACATTAGTTTGACAACTATCAATCTAATAAAAAAGCGGGTGAACCTATTTTGGCACCAAGAGTTGTACGGGCCCCGATATAATGTGAATATGAAGACAAAATCACGGTGGGATAGCTAGCTTTCTACAACCAAACCGAGTCGTGGCCACCCCACTCCTCCCAGCCGCGGTGTGTGATTGACACGTGTTTACCTTCCTGAGACGCGGTCGTCTTTTAGGGCCTCATTATTTGCACAACTCCGATCTGTCAATTCCCCTGCTCTCCTTTGGGGTGATATGACGTACGATATATTTGCGAATTTTGAATAGATTGTTTTATTTTCTTATTATTGACATGTATGGAAATATTCGATTGTTTGTTTGTACGATTTAACTCAGAACCTCCAACCGACCAAATTAGCACCAGCAAATAAAATCAAACTATGAACATCTATAATGGAATGGCGGGCCCGAAGGCGCAGATGGTTGTTATCCTGTCTTAAGCGTCAGAGGTCGTGAGTTTGATCCTCACCCAGGACAAAAACTTCATTCGAATGACTTTAGAAACAGCAATGATTCATACCTTTAAGGGGTGAATTTTTAAAAGTGCACCTCTATGTTATTAAAAGAAACCCCTTTAGAAAGGTTAAATTTCAAGATTTTAACTCATACAACTTAGGCTCTGCGTTGATATGTCAATCATTCAGTCAGTCAGTCAGCTTCTCTTTATATGTATAAACAATATAGAAAAAGAAAAGGTATAACATATTATATATTAGTCTAATATATAATACGCTAATATAAGCATATTATATGGGTATTAGACTAAAGGTGAATTCAATTTATATTATGTACTGATAATAATTATTCATTGTTGCATGAAGAGTATACAGGATACGAAAAAGAAATAATACAATGGATAACATGCTTCAATTTTGTTTAACACCCACCCCACAAGTGGATTCGGTTGGTCTTATCAATATTAAAGAATAATTAAGCAATTATAGACTTTATTGTACTTTTTATCATTGGCCATCACACGAATGATATGATAAATGGTGAGAGATGAGAAAAAAGAATTACTTTGTCCTGTCTAATCGTCTGTTGTAATTAAAAATCTTCAGTATTAGGAAATAGAGCTAAATGTTTTTCAAAATACAAGACAAGATGAGACGATGATCTGTATATAAAAAATAGATTGTCTGTAAAGTCGGTTTACTGTCGATAAAATTGAACGTGACAACGTCAAAAGAAAATACTGATGGAATGGTTGCATTTTTTAAAAGAACGTTTTAATTTTATTTATGAAAATGTATTATTGTATAGCAGCTGTCCGCGCGGGCGCATCACTAACTCGAGTACGAGAGAGACAGATGTCGAACGCTGCCGAACACGAGGCCGATTGTGCCTCTTTGTCGCTCGTCCCGCGCTCTCGCTTGCACTTTAAGCCTTAAACGGAACGCCTCAGAGCGAGGTAACGCCGCATGAGTCATGTTCTTTCGTGCTTGCAGCCGACTCCATCGATTTATAAGACGTTGTCACGTCAAAAACTTTCGCGTCACGGTGTTTGTCCGGGATGAAATTTTATCTACCGATTGTAATAAATTTTTTGCTTACTGTATATATCGCCTCTCAGCAAGAAAAGTGTCATAATGCAAAAATTGCCGTTTCGAGAAAATTTAACTTTTTTGGTCATTTATATGTCCATAATTTAAAAACTATAATACTATAACTAGTGAGATTGATTAAATATAATTTGTGAATAGTTTATTCATTTTGTAATTAACGGAGGCAAAATTTAATAAAAAAATTGCATTTTTTTGTGATTATGTCATTTCGTATCTAACATATGTTGTGACGCGTTTCTTGTCGGGAAACGATAACGTCGCATAAATTCTAACACCGCGTATGTTAAAGTTGGCAACTTAATAGTTACGCCCAATGATAGCGCGATATTTCATTTTTAACGCTGCAATAAATTTTTTATACCGTGTATTGTTTAAACGAAATCTATTTTGCATCAACTAAATGCACAAGCAATTAGTTTTAAAATGATTTCATGAAACGTGAGCTAGTTTTTTCCCAACTGTACAAAGTGTCCGCATTTTGACTTACGCGGTGTTAGAACTTAAACGACGATATGTAGTTTGACACAACTTAAGAAATAAGATATTTTGTTTGACTTCATAGATGCAATATTTTTTTCCCGATTAACAAATAATAGTTAAGACAGACTAACATCTGTCGGTTTTTCTAGTTTAAAATAATGATCACGTGTCAAATAAACTAAATTACTCATTGAACATTTTTTTTTGACGACGGTACTACTATGTATATAATTTCGGGTACAACATCCACAGCCCCTGTGGCCTAATGGATAAGGCATCGGCCTCCTAAGCCGGGGATTGTGGGTTCGAGTCCCACCAGGGGTATATCACAAACTGTGGTCTTTTTTATTTCATCTAGAAAGTATATTTTTCTCCTAAATTTGTTGTTCCAATATTTTTTGACTACTTTATTTGTATCATTTTTCGTTTCATCAAATGTCCCAGCAATTGAAATCTTAAATCGTTTAAGTTAAAATGTTGATTACGGCTCTAAATTTTGTATTTCAAAAAATGTTTTATATTTTTATATAGGAATTAAATGTTTTTTTTTTATTTAATAAAATTTTATTATATTATAGATATATTAAAATAGCATTTCTTGTTTGTACTGTTGGTATGAACTGCCTATCTGAAATAAAGAATAAATCTAGTTAATTTTAGTTTATTGATTTTAGAAAATGATTAGAGAAACTACTTACATTAAAAATCAATATAATAAACGAACTGAGAATCAGACCTTTGTAAGTTAGATTATTTTGTGGTAACCACAGAAAAAAAAATTTAGATGTGCCGAGATTTATAATGTTTTGAAAAGAAATAAAAAGCTTTTCTCTGATTGGTTGGCGCGGCGAGTACCTGTCTCACCTTACGCGACAACCAATCAGAGCGGCGCACACCTGTGCGATAAGTACTCAGGCGTGGCCTTGCTTCTACCTGAGAAAACTCCGCCTTGATGTATTTAGATCACTTCTCTCAAACAAATTGGACCATAAATTTTTCTTGAGTAACCCTCATTAGAGAATATTTAAAATTCTAAGTGTATCACTTTATAGTTAGCACATATATATATATATATGTGTGTGTGTGTGTAATTTGGTAGGTATTTGCAGTTTATACTAAGTTCTTTGTTTTGCCTCTTTAATAATAATTAAATAACGCGTCTAGTTAATTAATTTAGCAATAACATTTATGAATTCATCGGTATTGATTTTAATTAACTAGGCTAGACAATTGGTATAATGAGGGGAGTGTTTGCCGTGAAGTAGTTTCGCCATGATAGAGGTTCCATTAACAACTATAATTATTTGTTAATTATGTTTTTATCACCACTAATTATTCTAGCGAGTTCTTCTCTGGTGGCTAGTATAATGAACCTGATGCAGACTTAGTTTTACGACCCGCCAATGTCTTTAGTCTAGACTTTAAAGAAGGCCACCTATTGACCTATTTGTTCAAATGATTGTCTTCACTCAATCTAGTCATTATTATCAGCATAATCAGACTTTTTAATTAGCTTCGGTCGTTTCCTTGGCTTTTTTCTTTGCCGTGCGGTTCCGGCAGAGTAAATAGTACGCCCCCTTGTAACAGATTTCGTTAATGAGTCGCCACTAAAGTAGCTGAACCGACAGATGACGGTATATGCGTAACAGTGGAGCTCAAATGCACAACTTATCATCATCATGATACCAGCCATTTGAATTCTTCTTCTTGACATAAGACTCTCCAGGAAAAGGGAAATTTTACCCATGATTGCCGCACTGGGCAAACGTAAAGTATTGGCAATCGCGGAGCATAGCTTCTCGTTTGGGATGCTACTGCTTATTATTGTGCATTGAGCTACACTATTACGGATGTACCGCCATCTGTCTGTTCTGGTGCCTTAGTTGCCTCTTACAATATCTGGTATAGGGAGAGGTACTATTCTACTCTGTAGGTACCACACGGAAAATAATAAAAACTGAACAAAAAGAAGCTAATTAAAAAGTCTAATCATGTTATCGAAATAGGTATAGATACCTATGCATGGACGTCGTGCATGTTTATTTCTAATAAATCTAGATTAGATCTAGGTTAATGTACGTGGCGGTAGTTCCCATAAATTAATACCGAGTATTTTTTATATTCGTGTCTCTAATAATGTCGAGAATAATTAGGTATCTAAATCAGTTTGAAGATAAAAAAAATATATCTTTGCCGTTTGACTTTCACTATATGGTGTCTGGGTGGTAAATATATTATGGTATATTTGTGATTCCTCTGTTGTCTGATGTAAGTAACACAAGTGCTTTAAGCAGTTTATCACGGAATCAGGTCAATTTATGAGATATTGTGGGAATTTATTTATTTATTTGAATGAAACAGGGCGGAAATTACCATCAGCCTTCTCTTTGTGAAGTTACGCTCTGCGATTACCACTGGGTCCACAAGGAGCTTCGCAACGAGGATGCTGCTGCCCGTCCCAAACCTGTAGTATTTAAGCTGCGCTATTTCGGATGGATATACCGCCATTTGTCGGTTCCAATACCTCAGTCGCCTCTTACGACACCTTGATCAGAAAGAGGTATTATTTTAATCCGCCGGTAGCCCATGACAACCGTTCTCAAGATTTTTAGAAAAAGTTAAAAGTTTAACTATGTTTAATAGTTATCTAGGTACTACAAATGTCGAGAAGACAAATGAGGCTGTCTAAATAAACGCTGTCTGAATTGCTGCACAAATTTGAAAATATGATAACTAATTTGTTTGTACCTCACAGACTTGTGCTTAAAAGGAGATCATCATCATTATCACAGCTATTGGAAGTCTACTGCTGTACAACAAATGGGTAATTGGTCAGTGGTAGCAATCTCTACCCTACGCATTTGAGCTACACTACCTCGGATGGATATACCACCATCTGTCGGTCTGGCATTCCAGTTCTGTCCGGTTCTTAGTCGCCTCTTACGATATCTGGTACAGAGGGAAGTACTATTCAACTCTGCCGGTACCTCACGGCGAAGGTAGATCGCTTCTCTACCAAATTGGCTGATCCCTACCGAAAATGTAAAATGTATAGTTCCGGTCATACCTATTAGCGCGAACTGTTATTTTTTACTCCATTCACGTAATACAGTTCTAAGTATAGTTTGCCAGTGTTAACAGACTTTAGTAAGAAAAAGTTCTACCGTTAATAATAGCAGATCCGCAATTACCTCTCGCCGGCACAGTAGCGCGTAGTTGGTTGGACGTCCAAATGTGCCAAATCTAAAAACGTAATAGCCAAAATGCAGCGGTGAAGCCAAGGTATTCGCGAGTGTCAGCCGACACTCGTCCATTTGTTTTGGCAAGCGTGGCTCCTACCGACAGTGGTAGTGTTGTTCACCTTACACTTTGTCGATATCGATATTTTGTTGGAAGCAATTTTTTTCATCATTTCAGTTTGGGAACTCTCATTTTAGGGGATTATTTATATAATTTAGATATACAAAAGCTTAATATAGATATACAAAATTGTTTGTTGTACGTGTACATGAGATATATCTCATATGAAGGTCGTCTGCATTGGTACCTTATTCTCAACTTTTTCTACCGCCAAATAGCAGTGTTTGCTTTACTGTTTATGTTGTTGTGTTAATGTGACATAATATCTTCACGTTCAGTGGATAGTCCAGGATATTACTATATCCTTGTGGTGTTCTGAGCTTCTATATGCTACAGTGATATTTACTATCACGCGGACGATCGAACCGGTCTAATAAATAAACACAAAAAATAAGCTAAGTTTATTCTTTTGTTGCCTAAATAGTATGAAATTAATGTTTATTCTTAAGCTGAATATATAAGATAATAAATAAGATTACAACTCTATGATAGATAGAAAATATAAAAAACGTATAACATTTAAATGGATATTATTTATATTATTAAATAGATGCCCTTTATAACAATAATATATTTGTTATTATTTCTTGAAAAATATTTTTGCACTATAATATGAAAGATAATGAGTATGGGGTAATATGAAAAAAACAAAAAATTAAAAAAGCGGCGTTTAAGAGCCATTAAAAGAGTAGTATTATTATGAGTTCACTATGCGTAAATATTGTGAATATTCATATAAACTCTGACATGTTTTTATCGGATATAAACCATATTAGTGAAAAAAAATTTTTTTTCGTGTTATTTAAAACCCTCCGGTTACTTTTTATATTTTTCAACAAATTTTTATGTTAGTAACTTAAGCAGTTACTATTATTGACGATGCAAACTGACTTCATCTGATATATAAAATAGATAATTTTGTGCTCACTACCGTAAAATTTGTGTTTTTTACACTCAAATATGCCTTGTAAAATTAAATTAACGTTGCAAACTATCGATAACTTTCTCCACACGTCCCAGCACTATGCACTAATGACGACTCTCGCGCATCCAGGTGAGACGTCCACACTTCATTAACATTGGTTGCCGCCGGATTTCCGCCATCTTGGAACTAAGACACCGTGTAATAACTGACAGATAACACGGTGGACATTTTAAAAGAAATTCGGAATAATTAGCATCTATAATTTATGTTTTATTTTGTAATTAGTTTGTTTGTGTATCTATGTAAATAGAGCAAAAAGTTTTAACCACCGTTAATGTGGCGTGGTGACAGATTTTCTTTGTAATTGCTCTCGCAACATGACTGATGTACTTGGCTTCACCAATTTCTATGAATGATTTATTTGTAAAGACACAAATTAGAAAGATCAATAGGCAAGTTTCACTTCAATAGAAATTATTAGGTACGGTAGATTTTTTTCTTGTTGGCTATTTCGGATTTTGGCACGTATTGCGTGGCGCCTAGAGAAGAACATATGCATTACTAGACATCGTTCAAATAATCAATTAATCGTGAACAAATTGGCTGTACTACGGCCCACTGGAAATTCAGACGATGTGTAATCCGACTTCCCTTTTAAACCGACATGGTTATTATTTTCAAAACACAAGAAAATTACATATAATTTCGTAATAACATAATTAAATCTTGAATTTAATTATTTGGAGCTCTCTATAATACGACAAAATGGTGTAGCGTCGGATTTCCGGAGACATGTCATGCAATGCGGTAAAAAAAGTGTATCGTTAAATTATAACTTGAGGCTTATGTAATTGCAGACGCCCCAACCTGGTCGGGTGGCAATTTACCGGCGGATGCCTTGGAAAAATATCGGGCCCCTGGGACGAACTTGTGCCACCGTGAGTGCTCCAGTGTGGAAAAATTATTTTCATCAGATAGTACTTCTAGGTAAACTTAATTCTATATTATAATTTAATTTCAATATTTTTTGGTTCGGTAATGTCACTTACATTTGAAAACACTAGTTATTTAACGGCGACTCTGTCTGCATAGATTGCATGCTATATCACGTTCACAAATTTAACAGAATTAAAAATAGCTTAATTTTATTTATCTTTTATCAGACGGTCAAGAAAAATAAAGGTAAAAAGAAAAAAGACATTATTATTTATATTATATTATACAAAGAAATTATTTTGTTTTGTTAATTTATTTAATCAATAAAGGATTTTTTGAGCTTATTAATTACTAAGAGGGTACTGCAATATCCTCCGCGTAGCTTACATTCCTGTAAGAAAAAATAGGCTGCACTATTTGCTGATTGAGTTTTTTTTAGTAACACATTTAATAACAATTGAAGTAGTTTTTGAGTTTATTCGTTAAAAATGTATATAAATACAAATCTCGCCATAACATCTATTTACAAATGAATTTATCAACAATAAATCAAAACACAAAATGAAAAATCAAATATGTATGTATGTTTTCCAATAGATAAAATAATGTCTTTGTTTATTTTCAGAATCTAACAAACTCGGCATGTCGGCCAATGTGTATATATTTACTCAAATAATCGTATAATCCTTGCGTAACCAAAACAGATGGTGAGATTTAAAAATGCAATTTGTATCAACGGAAAATATCAACAAAGAAAAAACAAAATAAAAATCAAGTGGACGAGAATTCGAAAAGGCATTCGGAAAATGCTATTACGAGGGAAAAATCTTAAATAAATCTTCATTTTAGTGGCAGCTGTGCTCAATGCACAGATCACCTGAGAAATATCGTTTTATCTCGACGTGAAAAATAGTGATGTGCCAAAAATTGTCTGGCACGCTCACAGAAAGGTGTTTAAAGAGCACGCGCTCGGATAGTGTGTAGCGAGTTGATCCTTACTAGGTCTGAGGAATGATGACAGCAAAAGACCACGGATATGTTACGGATATAGAAGTGTGGTATGGCTATTGAGTGTAACGTCAATCAAATTTTACAATTTTTATATTAATACAAAAACAAGACAAATATCGGAAATAGGACGTTTGTTAGTTAATATTTTTTATTCGCCATAACGTTTTTTCTGTTTTAATCTTAAATATATCCGCGTCTATTTCACTTGATCTCACGTCTCAAGAAAAACATTTCCGGATCAGTCCTTCTAGTTTATCTATACCCATGAAAGCGTAACAAACACACTTTAACATTCATATT